>JAPSES010000228.1:4972128-5038160 GCA_029822895.1 Maxillicosta whitleyi
GAGACGCTAATGTGCTGAAGGTGTGCTGGAAAATGCGGACCAGATTTTAGGGAAATCACAGCAAAAACATGGAATGGATTATCTAAATCGTTACGCTGGAATGGAACTGGATCGGGAGTCTGGATCAGCTTTTTTCCGTGCCGGCCAATCCGATACCAATGCGCATTTTTTTTGCTAATATCGGCGGCTGATCTGATCCAAATATCGGCTCGGGACAAGTCTAGTACATACTTCACCTAAATAGTTTGATTTAAAGATGACACAAGTAAAACAACTTGATCTAACATAGTATTTCCCAAACTACTGACTTTAATTAATAAAAAGCAAGTTGCACATATGTACATAAACATATTACATACAACAGATTATTTCAGAGACACATGCTGGATGAACCTGTATATTGTTTTACTCATCTGTTATTAAAGACATGACTCATTTAAGAATTACTGAAATAAGATGTAACAAGTGGTGCCAGGAACAAAAAAAAAATCCCTTGCACATAGTTCACCCATTATAAGTAAATGGAAAGATATTAAAAATTCATAAAACATTAGAACTTTGATGTACTATTCCCAAAATGTAATCAGATCTATATTGGGTCACTAGCAATCTATAAACTCAATTTGGTGAGAATTCAACCAATAGTTTTGCTGCTAGAGTGTTAAACACACAAACAAACAAACAAACTGAATCAAAAACAATACCCCTTGCCTCCTCTTCAGGTGTGTGTGTGTGTGTGTGTGTGTGTGTGTGTGTGTGGGGGGGGGGGTAATAAGTGCATCATTAAAAAAGAGAATCTGTACTAACCTTTTATTAATAAAAGTAATTATCACATTACAGACACTATCAAAAACATGGTTCTTGTTTATTCTTTTTTGATTGGGTTAAATCCAAATGTATGTGCTAACCCAGTTCAAATCTCCTGCAAACCACCTGTGGGTCATGACCCAGTGTTTGGATTTGGCACACATGTGGTTTTAGTGAGTAATATTTGTTTAATCCACTAAACTTCAGGCAGTCAAGAAATCAGGAGCTGCATCCGCTGTACTGCAGACCATCTGTGGGATGTTTGGTGAAAACACATTTGATGAGGATACACTCTGAAATCAAATAACTCACAGTCTGATTCCAGCAGAGCTCCTTATCTCCAGGAGACGTCGTGTTTCGAATTCATGACTCTGATGGTATTTGGTATTAGCCGAGCAGAGCTGTGAGTAGTGCATTCAGGGCCATACACGGCTCCCACAGCTGAAGGTTGGACGAAGACTAGTCTTTTACGGAAGAGTCTCAGCAACAACATCCACAAGGAATAAATCTCCACAAGTCTGGAGGTATTAAGAAGGGAAACTGTGCAATACTGTTGATTTATGTCTTTATAAATAACAGGAAGGAACTGTGACCAGGGCTTTTTGGTTTCAACCCCCTAGCAGTGGAACTCCCAGGCTGAGCATGTTGGAGCTGCCAAGTTGGGATCATCATTTAAATCCTTTCTCAAAACACACTAATTTTGTTGTTTGATATATCCTGACCTGTATTTTATTAACAGTCTATATTTTCATGTTGTATATTATATGCACAATAAAGCAAACTGTAGCTAAGTATGTCAATAAATAAAAATAAATAACCGCTTTTCCAGTTTATTGTGTCTCTATAAATTGTGCTTTTTACATTTGTATGCCGTTTCTCTCTTTCCAGATATTTATGCTCTGTCTATATGAAATTGACCCTGACAGGACAGTACTAACTGTGTTGTGGTTAATTCCACACCATGTAAACAGAGATCAAAGCATTTAATTACTGCACTCTCTCATTCAGGTCAAGGTAAGGCCATATCCATTCATCTGTACCTCAGGAAGATGACTCAGACTTTAGAGTAGAAGGCTCTTAAACAGTCACGCTCTCTGATCACTGGGGTGGAAAAACAGAGGAAGATACTTTAGGTTACTCATCACACCTTCCCTTCACAAAGGAGCCTGGATTTGTGTTTCCACTTTAGGGTTAAAATCCTAAGCCTTCGATATGTGTGCTCTTTTTCTTCTTAACTGCTCTTCGTTCTTTCCAGACACTGCACATTGATCACTGACACTGATGATAGAGCCCAGATCACAGCGCAGCACCCAGACACTGATGCATCAGCACCTGGGCTTTTAGCAAACATGCACAAAGACGTGTGTGTGTGTGTGTGTGTGGCTACAAATATGTTTACATCATCCCTCTTTGGGCTAAAATTAAGCATCCTCACAATGTAAATGACTGAATATGTGGGTTAGGAGTTGTTCTAAGGTTAGGGTTTGGTTTTGGGTTTAATGTAATCTCCCCTAAACATTAAACTTGTACAGTATATGTGTATGTTTGTATTGTTGTGCCAGTGGGTGACTGATGACTCCACATTATCCCATGGGGACTTGTTGCTGTGGAGATAAAACCGAGGTCCCCCAGGTGCCAACTGTGTAAAGATTCAGCCAAGATTTGGTTTTAGTTTAATGCGGTATGGCATCCTTTTATTTCTTATATAAAAGAGCTGGCAATGCACCTTAACTCTGGATAATGTGTGCTGTGTACAAAGTGACTGGGTAACTACATAGTGGAACTCTTTTTTTTTGTTTTGTGGCATCTTATTCCTCTATTATATGTCTCAGTGTTTGTCTTGCTTTTTTTGTATGTTTGAAAGACTTCATAAAAATATACATTAAAAAAAAAAGACTTGGTTTTGGTGTAAGTCTTTTTTTTGCTACATTATTCTATAGTTTAGGATGGTTACAGTTTGGGTACTCGGCTGGGGAAAAGGTTTGTAGTATAACTGTGTGTGTCAATTAGTACTAGCACAGTAAAGCAATTTTTCACTGCCATTTATAAATACAATGAAAGTGTGCACCTATATGTGTCCCTTTACTTTGTGCTAAAAATAAAACTGTCAAAAAGTTTTTCCTCTGTAACACTAAATGAAGCCCATCTGCAGAAACCGACAGCTCCTCTCTGTTCACAGTCCACACATTGATGTACCTCCCAGAGGCCCATCTCTAATGAGAAATAGCTCTGTGGAGATTAGTTCCATACCATTTGGCACAGATATGCACCAAAAAGTATGGACTTCCTGCATTTCCCCTTTTTAGCAAAAGAAAAACTGGACCCCCATCTATATGAATCTCTGTTTTTGTGATTATGCTCACCTGAAACCACCTGAAACTCAACTTTTGTCTTGTATTTGTTTACAACTATACTCAGGCTAAATAGAGCAAAGTGAAACATTGGAAAATGGACAATCAAATATTCTGGACACAAGAGATATTGACATTTCTGACAGGAATGCTGCCTTTTGATACAATTTGCACATTCCCACAGCCTATATTAATGTGATTTAGAGTTTCCACCAAAAACATATCTAGTCATACTGCAAATGTGTCTCCATACAAGGCAGACTTAAAGCTGAAAGAATGCACGAGTGCAGTTAAGGATAAGCCGCATGTCTTTACATTCACCTTAGGCTTCTACTGATAAGACCTTGATGGAATGACTCAACGGAGTGAAAGTGTACCTTCAGTGCCTCTTATTAATGGGAGCAGCTGTTTTTTCCTCTTAAATTGCAATACACAGTCACGTTTTTTCAGCTGGAATAGCTACAGGGATGTAATGGTCTCATAATTATAACAATCATAAAGGCAGTAGTGGAATTTGTATAATCATCAGGAATGTGCTCAACTACCAGAGCAAAAAGGTAAAGGAAAACCCATGGGGGATAGACAGGCCGGCCGGTCAGACACTAGAAGGTCTCGCTACTGCTGAGAAGACAAACCTGCCCAACGCTGCTTCAGATACCTTTTGATTCTCTGTGTCAGTGCCAGCACATTCCAGTAAAGCTGTTTTGCTTGAGTCATGGGTCACCTTTTATTTACCTCCACATGCCAATCTCAGCACAAAACCTTTTTCCACCACTCACTGCGAGGCAGATCACAAATCAGCAAAATTTGTTTGCCAACAAAGCCATTAACCTCATTTCCCATCTTCAAACATATCTAACATGCGTAGTTACTCATCTGTTCGCATGTCTTTATTTCCAGAAAGTGCCATAAAGTGAAAAGGATGACTAGCACTGCTCATGCTCCGTGCAGCAGGCGGAACACATAAACCACATCCAAAGTACAGTCAGGAAACCCACAAAGACCCCACTGGGCAGGACAAACCAGAACACACGGCTGTAAATTAAACAGTGTTTGCCTTCAGGAGTGGAGCTGTCAGACACGAAGCCGAAGGGGGTGAGGACTAGTGTAGGATTGCTGATATATAAACCTGTGTGTAAACCTTCCCGATAATGCTTCAGACGAACAGCTGTCATGTGGATGCATAGATGCTAAGGTGGAAAAAATATCTCACAGTATGAGACTGTACACAGTGCAATGCAAATATCCGCTATCAGGCTACAGTAGAAAAAAGGCATTTAAAGACATTAAAAAAAAAGATATTTAAGGTCTAATTGTGTGGATTCTTGGTCCTGGTGTGTCTCTGCTGCATAATTTTTCTCTTTAATTTATCATTAAAGTTACATGAAGAGTGTGTTGGTGTTTTGTGTTGTTATTGTGGTCCATTTATAAGGTATCATTAGCAAAAGAGAACCATTAAAGACAATGAAATGGGTAAGGAAGTGTAATTTATGTTTGCATATTTAAGTTGAGGCAGCTTTTGAAAAGCCCACCTCCACATGTGAATGACCTACAACAATGCAGTGACAACTTAAAACTGTTAGAAAACACATAGGCAGTTTCTAAGTTGTAAACAAAAACATATGGCACAATTCCATTATTTTTTTTAAATTTATATTTTGAATTTTTTGAATTTATTTATTTATTTTTTTAAATTTTATATGGCACAATTTAATAAAAAACAACACAACATTGACATCAGTGCATATAAAAAAAAATCAATACATGTAAAGATCTGCATTGCCTTTCATCGCTTTCCACTTGAAAATTTCTTTGAAGATTCCCTACTATTTCATTATGTGATGTAATAGTTTCACATAGTTTTAGTGTGTGTGAAATTTGTCTGGAAATATTCGGAGGTCAAAGGTTTCCCTCAGGTTAACCGCAGTCATCTTCCGAGGGGCTGAACTAGAGGTGGACTAATACATTGTTTTTTTTTTCAGTATCGGCCATCAACCTTTTTTATTGTGTTGTGAGTGTGGGCAGCACTTGAAGTTCAATCAACGTTAAGAGTACTATTTGAATGTGTATTAATAATTTAATTTATATAAAAAATCAGTCATTATCAGCAATCGGCTGACCAAATTAAAAAAACAAACAAACATTGTCTTTAGAAAAGCCCATATCGGTCGACCTCTAGGTTGAACTGAGACTGTTGTTTCACTCTGTTTGGAAAAATGAACGTCATAAAAATAGTTTTAATCTATTAATTTCTTCAGCATTTTAAATCCAAAATAACATTAAATCACTACAGTTACACCAAGGCAAAGCAGTCAAAGTATTATAAATACAGGTTATTGTGCACAGTAAAACCTCTTAACTAAGCCTTTCAGAGCCTTTAATGGTTCTGGATAAATGTCTATTGATTATTCTCTGCGATGTCCATGAAACAGAACCACTCCTGTATCACATCCATACCTGAACATTCAGACTTTCATAACCTCCATCTCATCACTTTCTGACTTTGTATTAATTTTCAGAATCATGCAGTGTGTGGAGTTTGGTTGGTAAGCTTACACTTAAACTGGAGGTAAAATTAGTACTGAGCACAACATGAGTGGTCCAAAGTTATTTGCACACTGTTTTTTTATAAGACGTGTAGAGCAAAATACACATATAAAAATTTAATTTCAGTGTGAGTAAGCATAAGCATCACCTTTTGGATTTTGACTTAGTTTTTTCGTTACAATCTGTTCTCTGGGGCTAAAACTAGTGATAAATACATGTAGATTTCTTCACATTGTCACACATTAGACCTTCATAAGCTACCTATATTAATCCAATAACAGGTGATGTACTATGTTTATGCCTAGCCTAGCTGGACTGGAAGCTTACGGAGCGCTGAAAGATCAGCATTAACAGTGGACTTCAGTCCCAGTCCCTGCCCTGCCCATGTCTGTATTTAGCCCAGTCCCAGGAAGCCCAGAGTGGATCCGCTGGTCAGAAAAGGCCACAGACTGTGAGAGGTGATGGTGTTCAGACTGAGGTCAGGCAAAGTGTATCCATCTGGGACAGCACGAGCTCATGTGTGCCAACACTGCCACATCACTGTATGTCCAGTGTAAGGGTGAAGGAATCCATGCATTCTTTTTTTGTTCTATTATTTTCATGAGAAACCATTGAGTTTACAAGGGATGCAACGGTACATGTTATCCATGGTTCAGTATGTATTGTGGTTCTTGAGTCACAGTTCGGTACTGGCTGGAGCTCGGCTGTGCACTGAAACTTAACTGGGAGCTGAAGGAGAGTCTTAAGGCTCATTAATTTTCCTTTATGTACGTAAATAGGCACGTCTGTTTGTAATGTTGTCATGCATCACTGCCTTCATACTTCCATGCATCCTTTAGGTTGAAATTCTCAATAAATCCACCAGAGGGCGCTGCTCTTAATTAACATACTAGACAAAAACCATGAAGAAGAGTAAAGTTTTTTTGAAAAGAAGAAGAAGAACGTTAATAATAAGAAACATGGCAACGACAGAGGACGTTTTACTAATGTGGATGTTAATATTAATACTGAGAAGGGTAGTTGGAAGTAGAAGGACTGTGCTGTGTCCGGCTTGGGTCGGCCTCTGCCAAGTAATGCTCTAGTCCAGCGTTTCCCAACCTTTTTTGGCTTGAGTACCCCCTGAGCCTTCTTGTCACTCTACAAGTACCCCTCACACATATCCGTTGATAATTCTCCAAAAATAGAGCATAACAGTGATTATTACATGAAAATTATTTTATTTAATCTTCTTAAATTGAACATAAACTTGTCAGGTTCTCCTTCAACTTAATTCAAAATAAGAATAAAGAATATGTTTTCTTGGAATAAAAATAATTGACCACAGCAGACATTCTGTTGTCATATTACGAATATTATGAGTTTTTGGACTACAGTTTTTGTAACACCTTCTTTAAAAAAAAAAGAAAAAACTCCCCATGTGCTGTGTATCCCCTGCAGTATCTCCGTGTACCCCTGGTTGGGAAACACTGCTCTAGTCCAGTGTTTCCAAACCTTTTAATATTTGACATTAGAAAAATCACCAGACACACTACCAACCAAAAATGTCACAAAATGTTTATTTATTGACCTGGAACAAGAAAGCCCAGAGGGGTGCACCAGCGACCCCCTCCGATTGAAGTCTATTGTATGTTGTTGTATATTATGGGATGCATATCCCTCCTGCCCCAACCCGATACCTGGGGTTCATGGGTAACTCACTAATCCATGCATCACCACTGAGGGGGCATTATCAACAGAATGCATCACATCGTTAGTTCACTTTTATATTTATTTTGCAAACGGAAGCAGAAGAGCTATATCACACTGTGGGCTTACAGAACCAATCAGGTGAAACTGTATAATTTTCCACGGCACAAGTGAGGACTTCGCACGGCACACTGGTTGGGAAACACCAATGACAGCAGAATTCCATAAATCAGTCATCTTCCAAAGCTCTAATATAAACGCTTTTTGCTGGAAATGTAATTTGAAAACGACAAATGGGCCATACCGCAACCGCAATCCAAGCTTGTACCGAACAGTACGATGTGTACCGTTGCACCACTTTAGTTTACAGTCTGAATAATGGCTGCATGCAGACACGTAACACGGCAGCACTCCCTTCTCAATTGTTCCCGTTCTACCTACTTAGTTTATAAAGGTCTGAAATTTATGAAGAGAAAACTGAAGTAATTAAAGTGGAGGACCTCCCAACATGTGCATGGTAGAATGCTACTTTGTGGTCTGTAGTTTCTACTGCTCTTTTTATCCACTTTTCCGTGAAAGAAAAACAACAAAAACATAAAGTGAATGATGTGTCAATAAAAGTAGATTATTGCACTCAGGTGGAAATCATTAAGCGGGAATGCAGGTAAGAATGAGATCACTTTCAATGTGTTTGGGTTTGGAGTTTAACCCGGAAAGTGGATCGTGACAATTACAGAGAGGAAAATGTGCACGGCTGTGTGTGGCTGAACAAGAACATGCACTGCACACATGGAAGAGCAAACACACACTCACACAAGCAGTCTGCAAAGTGCACAGAGGAATAAAGACATTAATTAATTTGTTCCTGTTGCCTGGAGTTTATTCAAATGCTTTGGAAGTTGTGATGGAAGACAGATGGAGATGATGGTTTAGATTAGAGAAAAGCGAGCCTGGCCACACAGACTGAAGAAGCCTCTGTCATTGGGAGCAGGCCTCACAGGAAGGCATGGACGGACCCACGGGGTGTGAAAAACGTCAAGCAGATAAGAGCCAAGGCACGGGGCATGAGAAAAATCATTAAAATAACAAATAAGTCAGGGTTAAATCTGCTGATTAAGATACTATTTACATATCGTGCTGGACTGCATTACTTAACTATGTTGGCTTTGTGTGTTTTGTTATAAAGAACAGAACTGCTCAATAAATACAAGGCGCTGAACTTCGTAACATATGAAATCTATACAAGTAGATGCTCGTTGATGGTGACAGAAACATGTAAATAAACAGTTCATTTATACTGATTTGATTTCCTTCAGTAGTGTACCTGGATTTTCTCTGCAGATCAAAAAAATAATGTCTAAAATCTCACAGGAGCACTGAAGGGATTAGGTTTCTGGACTGTGACACGCTATCCTGGCAAAGGCATATGATACCAAGGCATACCAGAGGCGAGTTCCAATAAACATAAAATCTGGCCTGCAGAGCTCAACGGCACTCATTGTCCCTCGATGGAAACGGGGAAATTGAATTGTTATGTTTATTGATGTGTTTACATGAGCGTTTCAGTGAAGGTTTATGTTTTTGTCAGTCACAGTAATCCTTCTGGAAGGCAGCAGTGGCATTTGTCTTTTAGCTTTGACTATTTTAACAGTCTGGAGTAAAAATTCGTCACCGTTTCACTTTTGCTAAAAGGCTGAACATGTTCTGCGGGGCACTTACAGGGCAGTGTCAGCTAATTATCATCTCCTCAATAAACTGTATGTTAACCAACCGTCAAGATACTATCTGATGCTGTCAGAGGGAAGCAGCAGAGGAAAGTGAGAGTGGAATCTGCAGAATTCCAGACGAGGAGAGAGACATGACAGCAAGGCCAATGTGAGGACAGACAAATCTTTCATTAGTGCCTGCCTGTCTAATCATTCCTTAGCTACCAGGTGGGGTGACCCTCACTACATCCCATACTATACCTACCCCCCCCTTCCTTTCCTCTCTCTGCTGTTTTGTATACCCTCACCCCCCTTTCTTCCCCTCAGCAGGGTTTCCCCACGCTCGCCACCACTGACACAGATACGTAGTGGAGCGGAGAGCCGGGTAAAGGCATGTAGAGCAGACAAAAGCCTGACACAGATATAAACCAGGGGACCAACAATTAAAACAGTGCCTGGTCTGAGTGGTGACAAGGGCAGCTGTGACACACTTACACTTGTCTTAACCGCTGACAGAGGTGAAGCTGCTCATTAGATATATTCTGTTGACTCTATGGGTGAATGCTTTAATAATCACTGTGTATAAAACTGATATTCGAAGTTGGAAGAAAGGTTCGGTCAAGGCTGTTTCCCATGTGTTGCTTGGCAGCTGCTGCAGCCAAACAGCTTTTCTCACTGCAGTAAAAACCAGTCATGTGCAGTATAGATGCAGGACCAGATGCTTAAAGACCCGATGTCCATATATTCCACTTGAATCACATATGCTCCTTTTTTATCTTTTTTTTATTTATTTTTTTATATCTTTTTATCCATAAAAAGACAGCCCCACAAAGCCAAGTACTTTTCTCAATTTAAACTTTATGATCCTTAGAATCAAAAATGTTTCATTTCATGTACTGTAATTAAATGAGATTTTTCAAAAGTTCTTTTCTTCCTGAAGTAGCGCTGGAAAATATTCTGCACAGTGACCTCGGTGACTCTCCACTAACCCTCTTCACTCCCCTCTTCCTCTCTCATGCCTCCCGGCTGTCTCTCAACTCCCTCCTATTCTCAACCTGACACGTGGGGAAATGCACCACTGCAAACGCCGTCCAATAAACACAGTTGTGCTGAGGCCACATCTATTTCAGACTTTGCTCTAGGAATAGGAAGCAGACCGATGTAGAGGCACACGCAGCTGTGACAGTATACCACTCCATCTTATTTCCATACTGGCTGCAGTGTGACGGCACTTAATGGAAAATAGATGGTAAAAATGCTCTCCCATGTTACAAACAGGACACCTGGTTTCTGTAGGGTCCATGGCAGTTTCCCTGCTATAGAAAAATATAATTCATCCAGTCCATGAGGAAGAGGTGAGCCTTTAGTTCCTGTTTGTCTGTGCTGCAAGTAAACCCCCCCTCTGCCCCCCTGAAATGGAAGCTTACTGGCTACTGAGCCAAACAAAGCTCCAAATAAAAACAGCACCTGGAAGAGCAGGGCTCCAATTTTTCTCAAAATGTGTATGAGCAAAACTTGGGCTGTAAATGAAGCAAAGAATTGCACAATTACAGACAATCCTCACAAAGTAATGTAGACGAAAATAGAAAACCCCAATTTTTTTTTTCTCTCACATGCTGTGTAAAATCTTCAAACACCACTCATCTCTCTGTAATGTTTATGCAATTATCTTTGATCCAGATCCACATTAAACTGGCACACACATTACCTGCAACTGTCAAACGAGTCAGTGCATGGGTTTGTTTTTATAGAGTGTGTTTCTGTCCTTCCAAGTCAGTACGCTTAAAGGATTTTAATGAATACGCTGTGGACATGGTATGAGCGGGCAATGCCATGTCTTGCTTTAATAGATATGAATATAAACTGGGGCATTAATGATATTCTGCGGGTACGTGCGTCTGTAAATATCAGTTACCGTGACTGTCCTGGCTTTGCATGAAAGCCCTGTCATGTCAGATAGCTGCACCTTGGCATGGGCATTACAGTGCAAACCTGGGCGCGAAGTGATCTGACTGTTGACAGGTAGCAGAGTCTGGGAAAGGGTCAGGTCACCAGCTAACACTGACAACCACAGACGCAAGATACAATAGACTTTCACGATAATCATACTGTAATTATGTTGGCATGATATTCTCGCCCATGGGGACTTAACTCTGACAGCAAATATCACAGATGGAATATAATTACAGACATCAAATCCAGTGTAGAAGAACATTACTTATGGATCACTAGGGTTTGGTACCTAGTTGTCAAATATCCTGTGGGATTGAGGCGGTGTTTTATTTACATAGGCATAGCTTTATTCAGAAATGTCAATGAAATGAATAGAATACGTGCGATCAGAGGATTGCAAGATCCATTTTGTCCTGAAGCCGACCTGTTTGCCCGACTGAAACAAACTAACAATCACCATGACTGAAAGCTTTCTTTTCAATAATCCTGCTCAACACTGTAAATGACTAAAATGTTTGCTGTTTTATTCCTCGCTGATCCTATCAGAAACTTCTCTCATGTTATTGCTGGCATGTTAAGTATCAAATATTTGCTTGGCGAGCCCAATGAGTACAGTCAAACACCTTTTTCTTGTTGGCCTAGGTTAAACGTCTGTCTGCTGGATGTCATATTCAAAACAATGGTTAGTAAAAGTCAAACACTGTTTCTTAATATTTATTCCATCATTCCACATTAAAAACTAAGCAGAGCTACATATTAACTCCTCAACATGGGGCGCCAGTGCCATCCGAAGTCTGTAAATTTCAGAAACCACATGTCTGGTGTGTTTTTGTTGCGCAGCGCCAACAAAAAAACAGTCAAATACTAAACTCTGAATTCCACCCTGTCACCTTATGGGAGGGTCAGCTGTCATTTTTCTCTCATGTCATCAGGCCTCTCAGCAGCTCTGACATATTTGGACTGGTCTGAATAAATAAGGTGATACAGTTCCCTGGATCACTGTTCCGCACCGGGCCTCAGTCAGAGAGGAAAGGTAACAGCAGCTCAAATCCATCAAAATCGCACACACTCACATAGCAGACATTAATCCATATTACAAGGAAAGGAGATACACAGTGACTCCACAAATCTGAGATAAATGTGAAATTTCCCCTTGATGGATGTGAGTGCCTATGATCTCATGTTACTCTGGGGGAAAAACATCCAGAGATGACCAGTATATTGCGGTAGTCTCTCTGTCTGCACACAGTGGGCCTCTGGCTCATCATTCATCTGCAGTATGAGTGGTATCTGCTACTATTTCCAAATATGCTGATTAAAATTTGAGGAGAAAACAAAGCAGACTTCATTCTGCCATGCTTAATCCTAATTTAACTAATGGTTTAATTTAACCATGACATGGATTGTTAGGATGTAAGTAGGAGCAACTATGTCTGCTTCAAAAAATTGACTAAATCTTGAGTCTCTTAACCCACGTTTTTTGTGATGACTACATTTAACCATTTCCAGGTGCATTTTGCTCTTTTTGATGAAGAATCAGGTATTTTCTTACATTGAATTTATTGATATACAAGTATAAGTATATATAAGTATTAATAAAAGCTCAGAGTAAATTTGAGGGTTACATCAAAACAGAAAACTGAAGACAATATAATATACACAATTAATTCTATAGAACAGCACGTGTTTCCAAACAATATGGTTTTTACTGTCAAATCCATACAGCAGAACCTATGGATGCATTCAAAAACAAAATGTGATGTTGTTAATATTAGAGACATATTTAAGAACTTCTCCAAGTTTCAGCAAGTTATATTTAATGCCCTTCTTAGGATGATTATGTTGATTACATGTAATTTTACAAAAAGGTACAAAAACATGAAAAAATCATAGAATAACTTTCAAAATTTATGAATTTATTCACATTCAATAGGAATATTCCACTGAGCATGATTATATATAGAATTGTGTGCCAACTATTCCTACTTTGGACGGGCATGTTATTAAAGTCAACCAGGCAGTAGATTCTCAGTCCAGACGCGGTTGACCTTGCACTTACTTATAGTGTATTAGATCAATTTATTGTATCCTATTACTTCTAGAATTAGCTTTTTAAGGAGACGGTACATTAGCCCACAATCCACATGATGACACACTGGCTGGGTGTAGTCTGATAAATTCTGAGTGGGTTGCAAATTTGTGGTGGTGGCAAAAATAATGTTAACGTCATAAAATCAGGTTTGTAAAAACTTGTCAAAATTGCATTTAATTGAATGGAACACAGTGAATCCATCTGTACAGACTAGTGCTGGTGTTTTATTTGTGAGTTTCTCAATTTGACAACCTAACAAATGCATTTCCAGAATGAGTATTAAAAAAAAACAAAAAAAAAAAACAAACATGCATACTTTGTAAATGAAACCAACCCCATAACTTCAATAGGAAAGAATAAAATCACTGCCTAAAAGACAAATTAGATGAATGAATGAAGCAACTACTGCTTATTTTCTCGAGGGACATGGCTGTTTTTTAGGAAACATGCCCTTGCAATATAAATCACACAAAGAGATTTTTGAAAACCACCATTAGAAGTCAGTCATGCATCCTTATAGCATGACTGTGTCAAGGTGGAGAAGGATGGTTGGCACACCTAACGCACCCTCAATTTCTGAGGATGAAAAGGTGTTCTGGCTCGCAGCACTACAAAGGATCAGCCATCTTTTGGCAAGACAGAATGCTAAGTGCTCTCTTGCCTTATTTAGCCAAAGACTGCCATCATATTGCAGAGCGTGCAATGGAAAAAAGAGGGAGAGACAGAGCAAAGACTATGCTAGGAGAACTATGTCAACAAAAACAACACCTACGAACTAAGAAGAATGAAAAGATATGCTGAGTATGAGGATGACGAGAGGTGTGCATAGCTAGCACTCAAATTATTTAGGGAGGAACCACATACCGTGGGATAAGATGAGGACAGAGTGAATTTATGGCAACTCTTGATATTACAATGAGAGTTATTTTAAGAGGAATATCAGATTAATGTAGTCTACTACCAAGTGTATGAATTTGAAACTGTCAAAAACAAGGCAATGAATAAGAGATTGACTTAAAAAAAAAAAAAAATCTTTGTGTCACTTTATAACTGTATTTTGTGGTAGCAGTGCTCTGTCATTTTTAAACACAACTTTGCAGGGTGTACATTCATTTCTTGTGTGTATTTTATGTGAAGACTCGATATTTTGTTTGTGTGTGTTCCAGCAGGATCATGATAAGGGATTCCTGGCAGCCTTTAATAGGAAAAGCAGTGACATATGGGAGTAGGAACAAAACCAAGAAAATAAAAACAGAACTTGGTCCTTAAGGGGGAAACTAATAATTGATTTAATTTTATTCAGTAACAAACTGTTAGCATATACAGTAGCCTGTCAATGTGTACAGCATGTCTTTACTGCCCTCATCCCTAGAGTTCGTCTGGTATTTGACTCCACATCATCAAGTAGAAGTAACAGGTTTAACTATCCCAACAAGACAGGAGGCCATGGTAATAAAGCCAGAGAAACAAAGCCAGAAGGACCTTGGTCTCTGCACAGCAGGGGGTTAGCGTCACACATGGCTGCCTCCACAGCTATGGAGACACAAATGTGAAAAAAAACAATACAAAAAGAACTTTGCATAATGTTGTATAACACTGAGTTGCAAAGGTAGTAGTTTCACTCAGAAAAGCAACAGAACAGCAAATATGTTTTGTTAAGACACTGCGTTTCATGTATCTCTCTTAACATGTTAACTATTTTCCCCCCTCTTTATAGTCTCAGCTTTTAAGTTTGACTTTGGAGCTCTTCTCAAACATCTTACCTCTAAAATATCTTAATTTAAAGGGTCAGTATTGCTGCCAATAAATAACCCTAATGCCTTCCAAAACAGAAACAATCATAGGGGTGTGATGATGGGTTGTGAATTTCAGAATTCACCCCATTTGTCTTTGGTCTTGACTCAACGTGGCCTATCCATTTTAACATCCAGATTTCAGAGCCAACGCTTGAAAAAGATTTATGTGTTCACACGACATGGATATAAACCTTCCTGGGTCTGCATGAGAATAGATTTCAATAGGCAACAGCCAGGATGATAAGGCAAAATAACAAGTTCAGACAACTTGGCCTGACACTGTGGTAACAGTTTCAACCATTTGATGTTCACATTAGATTGCATTAACGTGTGTTTTTCCAAAGTACAGTACAAACAGTACATACATGTATATGTTTTACCCAGATACTTCATTAAAGGTAATAGTACCAGTAAAAAAAAAGAAATCCAAATGTGTTTTAATGTACCGCAGGAATGTAGATCTATTATTTTTTATTATCACAGAAACTCTGTGAGAAATAACAGACTTGAAAATAGGTTTGACCCACATTCAGAGGGTATTATTTTGTGACAACAATGAACACGAAATGGTCTTTACAGAACAGGGTAAAAATCTCGTAAAGCCCTGCCACACCTGCTGAGGACTATTTTAAAGTAGGTTTTTACTGTAGGTGGAGTAGGGTTAGGCCTGTTACACCTCCCACCTACACCGGCTGCCATATCGAAGCCTTACTGGAAGGTGTAATGGCACTGATTCAGATCAAATTTCACAGTTCAAGGCACTTAAAATATGTTTTATTACAGAATCCAAGAACTTTGCTCACTCTGTGGGACTTGTATCAGCAGGTACACTAGAAATGAGAATGAAAACAACTTTATGATCCCAGTGGTAAATCTGTACAAATGTGCTCATGTTCTCTAAAACCCTTGCCGTCCTCAAGGCTGCAGTCGGTGTCTGACTGGACTTTGCTTGGCTCTGATCTGGTTCAGATAAACGTGGAACTTTGGAAATGCTGGACCAAGCCAGCTGGATTCCATAAAGGCCTCAAAGCGGCCTTTGCACTCTCTGGAAAAGCCGCGGGATTTAACCAGCGGACAACATAACCTCTACATATTCTAAATATTACATGATTAGAAAGAGTGGAGGTTAGATAAGCACAGCAGAATACACCACACAATTACAGACTTACAAACACAAGCTATGTTTGGACTGAGAACAATGGCGGCTTGTGAATGAATGCTATGATTTGCATACTATTCAAGTATGAAGAGGAAGAGGGAACACATTTTGCCCAATGACTAAAACAAACATTGAAACATTCCTAATGGCATCCAGAGGGGGAAAAAGTCGTGTTTGTTTACAGTGTCAGGGTAATGATCGTGTTATTTCATTTGGGCTCCGTCTAGTGGGCTATTGCTGACATGTTTGATCATAGGGTGGAAGGATTTGATTTTTTTCCTATTATCACTTCTCAAAATTTTCCAAAGGTTTGATAACTGAACTAAAGTCAACCAGACCACAAAATGAAAACTAGTAGGCTAGACCTGAATTCAATTCAAAGCAAACAAAGACTAAGAATAGTTGCCTGTTGAAGCCAAAGATGTTATTTGAGATTTATTTTCTGATGACAGCCTTGGTGGTAAGCAGTCATCACTGCAGTGTTTATGCTAGAGCGTCCCTGGACTGTAGCATCTTTGTTATGATTTCTGTTGTTAGCTTAGCTCCTGGTCTTTTCTTTGCCTTCCCTTTGCTGGTCATGGTAACTACCCAGGTTCTCTTCTGTTTATTCAGAACAAACTTTCCTTTTCTTCCAAAATTGGAAGATTTTTAAATACTACTTACTGTATATTATACCTTCATATATTTGATCGAATGTCATAACATGCAATCCAACGACAAACACATCAGGTATCATGTCTAAATAGCTGTGTATATTCAGAAAAATCACCACTCTTTAGTATAAAAACCAGTCGAATGATCAATTATTAAGCGAAGAGCTGAAAGCATCGTAAATGTCTCAACAATTAACAGCCTATCAGCATCTGGTGTCTATTCTGATAAGCTCTGTACACAAACTGGAAAAAAGCTTGGTAATGTTTTCCCAGGAGGAGCAGGTCCATGCCACCAGCTTTTCCGCTTCAAAAAGTGACCTTTGACCCCCTGATATCAACAGCTCCCAGTGCTGCGCTGCCTCATCAAGAGCTAATTGTCTCCTTTAAAAAAATATACTATGTTTGAGGATCCGCAGGGGGAAGCCCCCCCGCCACCCCCCCCTTTCAAGCCCAAGAGCTAGTTATTTGTTACCAATCGTGTGACTGAGCTCTCGGCCCCCCACGTCTTATTCTCAGTACTGTAAAGATCTGACTGGAACCTGTTGATTCAGACAGCCAAAAGCATTCCTCAGGAGAAACTTCACTGAAAGTTTCAGAGCTGTACTTCTGCAGTTTGACATTTTGATCAGATATATTATAATGATTTGATGAACTACAATACATTCTGCAGCCGCTTACATCATGTCATCTGATTAGTCTCTTTCGATTTACAAACAATTCAGGTGTTTAAGAATAGCTGTATTTATAAAGGTCAGAGACTTAAAATGTGATCTGAAACTGGAGAGGGGTCAGGAGCATTCCTAAGACTGCTGAGATTGAATCTGAGACTTGTTTTGGGCGACTGCCTTGCATGTGCACCCACGTTCCACATGATCATTGTACATATACGGTGTTTAAACTACATCCACCATACTGTTCATTGAATCACTCCTGTTATCTCTTGTGTTTTTAGCCTTTCAGTTTAATGTTAACACAGCTACTTGAAGCCACAAAATGTCTTTATATTTATGTAAACACTTGTTTCAGGGAAAGTCCTACAGAGCTGTCTCTCCTGCTGTCTGTGTCAAAATGTGTAATTGCAGTAGAGAGAACACTTTGTGTTTGCATTGTGGGAGAGCAAGTCTGTACTTAACATGTTGTTTTTAGCCAGTTTTAATGTCTTCCATGTCTGGGCCCATTTGTCCATGGGCTGACTGGGCCACATCAGTGGGGAATGAGGAGGAGAAAAGTGAAGTCTGCATGTGTCTGATGTGTATGACAGCTGCAGCTGGTTCACAGGGCCACTGTAGCCCACTCTGTCACACCAGCCAAGAAACACCTCAGCTGGAATATGTGAATTTATGGTGAGATGTTTGGATTTAACTGGGCAATTTGCACCTACGTTGATGTTGAATATGGCGGCTTCTGTGTGCGACAAAAAGTTAAAAAATAGCCGTTAGCAGCGGCAGAATGCAACAAAGATGGTTTATAGCACAAAGAAACAATCAAGATGTAAATATGAAACCATAAAGAATGAGAAGTGACCACGGAAGATGCTGGAAACGGCACTGAAGGTTGAGCGAATCCATATCAGTCTGTTTGACAGTGAGGTCAGAATGAGTCTTGGGTTGTTTATCCAAACTGTCAAGGAGAGAGTTGGTACAGGTACATGTCTCAGGACCTTAAACACTTCATCAGCCCGCTTCAGTTTTGTGTGTTTACTGATACTAACGAATAATCCTGTAAACATTTTCTAGAATAAGTAGAGTCTGCCATTCTAACAGAAAAGTACACGCATTAATGTTGCCAGAAGGAATTTACAGAACATGGCAGGAGACAAAAATAGAAGAAAAAATCAGCAGGATTATTGAAAACTGAGGAAACACTGTTGATGTCAAAACCCCATAAACACTGGATTTCATTATCCTTACAGCGATGACACTTGGGGATAATATTTATAAAAACGAGACAGTCTTCAAAGACTTTACACCCAATCATACTAGTAGTTCTACAATATAACCTTATTTCAATCACTGCATACAGAATATACATATAAAATGAGTACTCTGATCACTGTCTCAGTATAGTAAAAACTATCAATAAATTCCTTGTATAATTCCATTTAAAATAATCTGGGCTAACCCTTTAATGTGCGACCCCACAGTGCCAAAAACACTAGAAATAATTGGACAATGACATGGGAAATAATTGTTAAAGACTAAAGACAGATACTTGCCTGACAGGATTTCAGTGTTTAAAGGAATATCCAACTGAGATCAAGAGAAAATGACAGCCTCGTGTACCCTCTAGCGCATGGAAACAGAGCAAATATGTCCACCCCAGCCATTTGTGACCACAACAGTACAACAAACAAACAGTAAAATGAGTAAAAAAAATTCTAACATCATATTCATTACATCTAACTGACATGTTCAAAACCTCAAACAACAGCAATAAACTCCCAAGGAGCTAAGCAGATGGACATATGTGTTCACTTTGTGTGAATAAAAGTAGATGCCAAAACCATCTCTGTAACACACAGTTTTTACTGCAAACATGTTTGCCACTCTGATTGCTTGGTAGCAGGTATATACTTGTATTTCATGTTATTATTTCTTAAAAAAACACATTGTCAGTCATTTATATTGACCTAATTTAAGTCAAGTGCCTAAGAGATTTAACATTTGAAAGCTGATTATAAGTAGTAATGTTGGGTGTGGAGTCCCATCACATCCCCTCTGGACTCCACCAACTTTTCCAAACAGCTGCATTAGTTCATATGACTAAAGCAAGATAAAGGTCTCTTATAATACTAGGAGCCATGGGACATAATCATCTGATTCTGCTGACCCATATTTTTGTGTTGTTGTATTGTTTTGTAGCTACAGTGAAAAGCAGGGGTGGGGGATTTGTTTCTGGGTGTTCATTTATTTGCATCCACATATGACACCCTAGACTCTGGCTGTTGAAGGGGGAAGTCACAGCATCGCAAAAGTGTAGGTGAACTTCACATGAGATTATTGTTGGGCTCAAGCAGAGGTGGACCGGATGGTTTATAGATGATGACATGTTCACTTTTACCGTGTGTTTCCTTTGTTGTCAAGGTGTTGTCCTGATAACAGGGATTCACTAAACTGAAATCACCACATTAAAGGGACTTCACCTTTCAAGTCACAAAATAATAGCTACAAAGTTAGGTACAAAAGGTGACCACATCTTAAAATGCCAATTATTATTGTGTGTCAGCAACAGCTCTAACAGTCATGACTTGAGTATGTGAGTTTTTTTAGGCGAGCACCGAATAGGTGTGTCTGAAAATGTAATTAACATCAGTCACTAAACCTAGCAAATCATTTATACTCATGATGTCATGTGTGAAACATAGTAAAAGACACAAACAGGAGACATATACATGGACATTTAGAAGGATACTGGCTCGATACCAGAATAGTGTGGCCTAAAATTACTTTCCTAAAGATGATATTTACAGCTGTTCTGCATTTGGAAACCACTACGGCCTATATCCAAGGTTAACACGCACTGACGTACACTCTGGCAGAAGAAGTACAAGAACGGCACCTCACAACTTGGAAAAATATGGTGTGATAAGTTGTTTTCACCCTTTCTTTAAATGCACACCAGCATGGTGGACCTGGGGTGTATGGGTAACCAACTCATGCCAGATATTAGATCTGATGTTTGCACTGTGGAGTAGAGTAACCGCTAAGAAATATGAAGCCCTCAGGTCCAGGTGTGCCTTTTGATGCATTGTTCCCTCAGTGATTTCAAAGATGGCAAAGCCCCCATAAACACAGCTAAACAAATTCAAGTGCAGTTTCATGAACACCAGGGTGAATTCCAACACCTTCACGGTCAACTCTTCTCATACACGTGGCTCAATACTTGTATTACACCATTCCTTAGAGAATTGAAACTGTTAAAAGTGGCTCTGGTCGAGGTAATCGATATCAGAGGGGGTTCTGTTCACATCTTGTCGTTTCTTCATCAGGACTGACAGACTGAAAGGAACAAATAAGTGCCATTAAAATCAAGGTCATAGTGACGACTACCATAAAGTTGCCATATGTAGATATTATTCAGAAGTAAAGACAGGTCTTAACTGCTTTTCCCTGCTCTGTCATTTCACCGAGCTTTACTGAGCATGAACCAAATTCCTCTAACATCCTGCAAAAACATCAACCTGATTTTCCCTCATGCCACAAGTTAATGGGTGGTGAAATATTGTAGCATAGCGTAGCACAAACTCATCCAGACACAGAGAAAACACACTGGATCACAGCACGAACAGTAGTAGAAGCAGTGTTTAGCCACACCATGACAGAAGCAAAGATGGTCATTATCTTGCATAATACTGAAAATATTACCAAAAAAAAAAAATAAAAAACAGTCTAAGTGAAATGCTATTCCAATAAAACTTAACTGCAAATCCAAAAACATAACATCTGCTTTAACATGTGTCAATAGGATTCACTGTGAGTTAGTAACGCTATATTCACACTGCAGGTGAAAGTGACCCAAATCCAACTTTTTTGCCCACATGTGACTGGGTCCTAAATTGGATATATATCTAATATTTTGCAATGTAACTTCAGTTCTATGTGGTCATGTTACATTCCATCCAACTTTGTCACTGAAACGCAACAGATATCGTAATTCTGCGCTAGAGGAGGCAGAACCAGTAAAATCCATATTTACTTCAGTAAACACTGCATGTGACATCACGTCTTCTGGACATGTGGGTCACTTCAGGATCATAGACTGTTCACACATGAGTCTGATGGCAGCTGCATTTCAGTTATAATGTCAACGACCACACAAAGAAATCAGACTTCAGCAAAAAATCTGAATTGAGCATTGAGACGTGTGGTGTGAATGTAGCGTAGCAAAATCAAAAACAGTGGGTCCTTAACACCAATAAATGCTTCAAAATCTAACCTGTTATTTTGCTATAATATATTAATTTTGATATTTATCTTATTATTGCAATCATTGTTGCCCGATTTCATTTAGAGCTATTGGTATTTTGTATAGGATAGAGAAAATAGAGTGCTGCTATTTGTTACTTTTGATGTTTGTGATGATTGCACATGTACAACATATAGATGCTGTTGTAAACTATTTGCTAGAGATCATGTTGACAGAAAAAGATCTACTAAAATTGTGACTCATCCACGACACTGAGAGAAAAAACCAACCAAACAAACAAACAAACAAAAAAAACACCTGAAGCCAGTGTTGGCTTTGTTCCTCTTCAGTGTTTCAATAATATCAATAAGTGCATTATGAGTTGTTTTTACGTCAGACTTGCAAACTTTTTCTGTATTAACCCATAAAGACCCAGCGTGACTTTTGTGTCTCTATTTAACCTTCCCTACATGATTTATATGTATTTTATTATAATATTATACTCTGCATTTTGCATTTGTTCTGTGAAAATCATCTATGTTTTTGTTTTCTTGTATTTAATTCACTGATCATGTACATGTTCATCAAAGCTCAGATTAAAGTTGAAGGTTGTTATTTAAAAAAACAGATGAAAAGTAAAAATATATTGTTAACTAACATAAACATAAACCAAGTGTCTCCATCCACTGTCATTGATCCAACTCCATGGGTTTTGCTGGTGAATCAATGTTGTAAAAGTTGACAGTGTTTCCACTACAAAGCCTCTGAATGTCTCATCATATCTGATGACCATGAAAAGATGACAGACTGCATTTGACACCACTTATTTACGTGTATTGATAGGATTAGTGGATCAATAGGAATTCAACAGCTTAGATCAGTAGATAATTTGGTCTCCGGTGGATGTTTGGGTCTTTGTGGGTTAAACCAAGCTTTACAAAATTTAACAGATCACTGCCTGTGCATAAAAACAATAATACTGTCATCACAACCACATGTTAAGAAATAAGTTGGTCATTGTGTTGGATGAAAACACAAACAAAATGTGTGAACCATTTCCATTTCCATTCATCATGATCAGATTTAGTTATTTTGTATGGGTGGTGTTATGTTAAAGACACACTATTTGCAATTGAAATTTGCTAATTTGTAACAAAAAAGTGACATGTTTAAGTCAGATTCTAAGTAGCGTCACATACAACAGCATGGATTATTTACCCATTGTTGCATGATTTTATTCCATTCCTATGAAGTTTTGTTATTTTAAACAAATCGCATACCTTTCCATGGGCTATTGATGGAAGATTTACTTACTAAACATAGACCATGTTTCTAAACTAACCAGCTGGCGAGTGTTGGAGCAGATGGTTAATGCTGAATGTAAGCGAGAGAAAAGTGAGACCTGTCTACACCTATTAAATATGTGGCTTAGATCAAAAAATAAATTAGCACCGTTGCAAATGCTCGTGATGAGTCACCAGCTGCACAGTTAACAGTGGAGGGTTACACTAAATATAAACAGAAGCACATGTAATACCATAACCAAAAATACACTGGGTTTCATGAGACATATGTGGGAGAAGTCTCGAAACAACACTTTCCCTGCTGATGCTCAGCTGCTCCGTAAAAGGACAATGACAAAGCTGCTCAGTTAATATTCAGGTCAGTCTTTCATTCCCACCCTTTATCTTGCTTTGAATATCTACTGTTATCACCACAGCTGATGTGGTATTTTAGTCATGAAAGCAGGTCAAGTGACACACTGTGCTTGGTCTGGTGATATGACTAATGTCACGTGTAATAGTCTGCATCTAACATTTCATATAACAGGAAACTTCTCTGTATGATAGAGCAATGGTGCAGTTTGATTTTTTCATATAATTTTTCTTTGGGGAAATTAACTTAACTATTAACTTATACTGATGGGATGTTAATTGGGCATTTTTTAAAAATTATTTTTAACAATATATTCATTTATTTTCAATTGTTTGGGGAAAAGAACAGTATTTAATATTTGTCACAATGTGCAGATTACTGAAGTATCTTTGTTTCTTGAACAGGTTCAGTTCAGGGTTCTTTAAAATTTGGTGCCATATTGAAATCCGGACAGAATTTTTCATTACTTATGTTAAATTTTTTCCAGCTCTAATCTCATGGAACCTACTGTTTAAATGACAGTTAAATAAATAAATAAAAAAAAAAAAAAACAGGTTTGAGCTGACTGTGATCAAGGATGCATCAACAATGGAGAGAAATCCACATCTAATCATAATGCTATTATATTGTCCTATGCATTTAAATCATTTGTTACGTCTTTTATATATATATATATATATATATATATATATACCTTTTAATTTATAGCGAGTTCTGTATAAAACCAGCCTTGACCAACTCTACATGTGTTTCTGCATGTATGGCTGACTCTTTTTCGTGCCACTCTAGTGGTTTCTTACATTCAGGAGAACCCCATTAACCTCAGGCTTTTGTTAGCACATCAGTGTTCTGTCTTTTTCCCTCATTTCATGTCCTGTTTTATATAACACATGAAACCCCATTATGATTTAAATATAAAATTTATATAAAACCAGCCTCAGTATCCAATAATCTGTAGCACCTGTACAAAAGCATAACATTTTAAAATATTTAAATTTTTGTGTATTTTGGCAAAATTTAGGAAAAGTCATCAAATTTCAGGATAAAATAATGATGCTTAGGGTATTTTTTTTTTATTACTGTTGAATGGGTCAAAATGGGTCAAATTTGACCCGATTAGTATGTTAGGGTTAACATGCAGCTTGATTTTGGAGGGATTTAGTCATTTTAATACTACAAAATGTTTACATCTTCCTTCAAAAGATCAGAGGCACTGTTGGAGCACCTGACAGTGCTCAAGAACAGCCTATACCCCTATTCCTGAATGTTAGTGGAAGGTCTGTCCACACCAGTGATAAAGTGCTAAAAATACATGGAGGAAAACTGAGAAATATGTTTCCACCTGGGAACCAAACTCTTCCATTCCAATTTACTTAGTCAAAATTCTCAGAGTGGATTAAAATTAGGTATAAAAGCTGGTGATACCTGTTCTGTGGTATAAAATACATAAGATGGATTTCTAAAGTAATGCAGTGATCAATAATTAGTAGAATTAGTGCTAAAATCTTCCATTAATTTATGCAAATACCCATGGCAGAAACAAACAGAACGTGTTTAAAAAGCATGTTTAACTCATCTTCTACTAAATGGGTCTCTTTATGCTCTGAAAAAGTATGAAATTGTAAAATAACAATGAAATAAACTTCTGCATCAAAAGAAAACAGTTGATGGGATGAGAAACTGTCTCTGCCTGAAAGCCTTATGAATGTTCCATTATATGAGAACTCTCTGTTTGCCAAGTCAGGAAATGGCCATGCTGTTTTGATGAGACAAACATCCATAGAAATTCAGCATTTCTGCAGGGTGCTAATTTGTCATGCCCCGCCACGACATGCAGAATGTATAAGAGGCCATCCAATCTCCTGCTGGCTTTAGGGGTCATTATGAAGAAAGAAAAAAAAAATCACAGCAATATAGACAGACAGAATGAGATGAATTCCTGCATTAAGTGGATGAGGCCCGTCATTCTACAGGACTTGGGTTACACTACAACCGACTTCCCATATGGAGCTCTTTGTCCCACATTCCCTCAAAATCTTGACAAAAACCCTTTAGTGTGTTAAATACAAGCGATGCCCAGTCACGGACCAGCTCAGACGACCATCTGGTCTCAGTGACACAGACTGTTTATCATGTCACAAATGCACTGTAAAACTGTAAGACTTTTCTGTCATTACTGAATGATTGTTTGTTTTAATGTGTTGTTCTTACCTGTCTTTTAAAACCTGTATCGGGTCTCAATGGGACTGAATCTGGTTAAATAAAGGTTTACTTAAAAAAAAAGTGAAATGCATGATTATTTTTTATTATGTTCCCCAAAATATAAAGTAAAGTAGAAACTGATCAGGTCATATATATTAATTCTTTGAGGGAAAAGTCACTTTTCCAGTGCTGCTGTTAACTTATGTTCATTCTGGTGCAGCACAATGTCTCCATCTTTCCTTAGTAATAGTGAGCCAGGGATGTCTAGCTGACACTGGACTCCATGCTCCTGGGTTTCTGTGGACTCGACACTTTCCAAAGATAACACGGGCCAAAGATTTCCACTCACGGGCAGGCTGAGGCCCTGCTGAGGCAGCCTGCCTGATGGGGAACAGACCAAAAAGAGCTGGCTCAAGACATCTCCTCAGATCCATAGCACTGTACTCTGTGATATGCCTTTAAGGTTTATAGTTACCAGAGAAACAGGAAGCCAGAGTCAAGACAGAGGCCGAGAATGTACGTTTTACTGGACGCAAATGGAAAAGAAACAAACACAAGATCCTCAGGTGACACGTAAACAAACCACATCATCAACCACAAAATACAAAATAAATCAATTGCATTTAAAGTATAAAAATAACAATTTTCAATAACTTTTTCTGTTCTTATTGGCTTTCAGTTTCATGTAGACATATTGATCTGTGATATATTGTCGTTTTCTATTATTCAAAGGTAAATTGAGATCTCCAAGAAGCGCTTGTCCCTTTCAGAGAGCCTGGAAAGCCCGGTTTGGCGGCGCACGCAGTCATACACCACATGACGTCTTAGCAGGGGAACATTCCTCCATGTCTTTTTCTTTCCCTCTAAAACCATCTTTCTCAATTTAGAATAGGGGGGCACGAAAAGTGGTTTAGCACTAAAATATGGGGCAGCAGATTAATGCAAAATTAAGCCATAAAAAACCTGACATATGTGAAATGTCCCAGGCTGGGAATGAAAAATCATTTCTCCTATTCAGGAACTTTCCACAGGAAGAAATACACGAGACTGAATTCCACTTAACCTCGTTCTTCAACAGGCCAATTACAAAAAGAGAGCTGAAAGTTTAACCTTTGCCAAACATTACCCTTACCTAAGAGAATCTCCCTGAGGGGAGCAGGTATCGACAGAATGTCAAAAAGGTAACGTTTTGGAAGAAAGTCAACCCGTCTGTTTAAAGTATTTTATTTCTAACTCTGACCATAAAAGCACAAGGCAGCGGGTTGATATGATGTTATGGCTTTTGTATTCCATGTAGCTTACAGGAGCTTGGATTGTGTCTTTTCTCCATAAATCACTTCTTGGTGACAGGAGGTGGTCCAGTAGTCACTCAATCCACCCCCACCAACTGACCTCAGGGGCGACGGCTTCCCTCCAGCATCGACCCAAACAAAAAAGGCCGCCAGCTCCCATAGTTGAGAATATAGAGGTCACCCAGGCCTATGCCAAGGCGGCCCTTTTATCCTAAAGCATTTACAGGATCAGCATTCGCCGACATAGGCATCAAAGTCAGAGCAAAGCACAGAGAGGGGAGAGGGAGTGTGTAAGAAAGTGACACAGAGACAGAAATGACCTCTTTGACCTGCGATACTGGTGCAACTTATGTGTAGGAGGCTGTGGGATAATCCTGGTGAGCTGTGGAGTGGGGGTCTCCAGGTGGCCCAGAGGGTTAGACGGGGTTAACCCTAGTTGACCCTGGCTCTCCGCTGTCAGAGGTAGGAGATCTACCCTCGGCTTGTCAAGGAAACCAGAACAATGTGGCATGTCCATCATGTAAAACAAACTCTTAACAGAGGAGCAGAGTGAAGAAACTGCCCCTTTCATGTGTCTTTTTCACATCCAGATGTAGACGTAACAATCAAAACGAAAAGTAAACTCAGAGATCTTACTAAAGGCTTAAGTTATGAAAAGACTATGAAGTACTAAATTGAAGATGTTGACACTAGAGCTGCCTCTGTCTGAAACTGCTCGACTTTTTTTTGTTTGTTTATATATCAACAAATCTCTAAAAGCAATAGTTAGTTTTTGATTGAGACTGATGTGAACATCATTAGGAAGTTTGTTATGATTGAGATGCAGATGATGGGATGATTAAGATAACATAACATTAGGTAATAAAATAGAAAAAAATAGGCTAGACAATAAGAGGAATATGTAAAAGGGATTTTATATCATAGCAACAGCACGATTCCCATTAAAGTACAGTATATGGTATTTGCTAGGGCTGCACGATATTGGAAAAAACTGACATTGCTATTTTTTAACCCTGCGATATATATATTGAAACATATGGAAAAAAAACTCAGGAGGATATAAAAGCTGTGTGGTGCTGATGTAAATGCTCAAACTAATTAGTTGTGTTTCCTCTCATTGTGGCAACAGGTGCAAGGCACTGTCAACACAGTTTCAATATCATCCTTCTTGTAGCAGAAATAATTCCAGATAAGTGATGTTGCTTCTTTTTTTTTTTTTTAGCATCAAATCTTCGTTTATGGTGAGTTTCTCTGGTTTGTTGCTCATTTTTCAATGTTATTACCAGCGACTCACTCCAAACTGATTAAGAATGGTTGTGATTGGTGGATGGCTGCATTCAGTGTGTGTCACTTACCCTTGAAATTAGATGAGACCACGTTGAGTTAATTTGCTTCCTACATTGCATCGTATACATGTACATCGTGATGATGATGCTTAAAAAATATATATAGTGCAGCTCTAGTATTTGCTCAGGATTGTGAAACTATTTTATACTACCTTCACAAACTTAGCCATTTTTATCCCTTTATACTTATTTGGGAAGGGAAGCAACACCCCCCTGTTTTACACAGACTTTATTATAGTCATCCTTTAATTCATTTCTCACTCTATCTATATAACTTGCCTTCAACCACACACATTTGTTCATAGTGGCTAAGTATAAAGTGTCATAAGGACTACACATAATCATGCCTGAACATTTTTTTTTAATCTAGCTGCTATTATTGTACGCCAAGTCTAAAGAAAATACATGTTGAATTTGTTCCAGGACAGTAAAATGATAGTGCGTGTGTCAGGACAAGCTGAGGCACACGGCTGCTTGGCAGGTCGGGTTGAAACGCTTCCTCTAAATGCTGAGACACAAAGGCCTCGGATGGCAGCACATGGCGTGGGTCGGTGTCATTTTAGGTAGTCTAGGAATGTCTGCAGTCTGCAACAGCTGAGGCAAGGGTCAAGCCTGACGTCTAATTTTACTGATGAGGATGAAGTGTGTGTCTGCTTGCGTTCCAACATGCAGGTAAAGGGAAAAAACAGGTTTGGTTTTGTGTTATAGAGGATGTGACGCTTCCTAAAATAGAACATGTAATACCTGTTTGAAAGACAATGTCAAAACAGGAGATTCCCAATTCAGTTCAGATGTTAACACAGAAAATAAAGAGGTCCGATCCATACTCTTCTCATATGTGACACGCATCCAACACATCTGCTCCCGTTGCCTGCCACCACAAGCTCCGCTCAGCTGCAGGAGTGGAAAGTAAGGAGGGAGCTGGGGCTAATATGTGGTTCAGGATGACACATAAGACAACAAAACGTGCACTTATTAAAGTCTTCGCATGAAATCTCCAACTTAAACTTCAACGTCTGAAATTCAGACCCACACACACCAGATATACTTCTATTTTTTGCTAAGGCAGCTTTTATGGGTTACAGCCTTTATAATCGTTCCTGTTCTTTTAGAATACTGAAGTCATCTGAGGTTAAGTAGAGATAAATACATTTCTGATCCTATTTTAAAGGAGTGATATTTTGCGTTTTAAAAAGGGAATTATGCATTTTAACATATTTTCCTGCTCTCTACATGAACGGTAAATGCTATACTTGGGTCTGAATTCTTCCTTAATTCAACTCCACAGGTACATTTTCAATTATTTCTGAGTAATGACAACAGAAAGGTCATTTTGAGCGCTGTCCCTTTAAATGCAAATGAGCCACTTCATGCCCCACCCCCTCCAGGTTGTTGACTGTGTTGCTCTGTCCCATTCAGCCACTTGTATTCATTACTACAATCAACGACTGAATATTTTAGGTAATCATCTTTAAATTTGGACATATTTTCAGTATGGACTAAAAACTGCTGCTAACAGACTGTTATAGCGCACTCAGAGAAATGCTCATGCTAGACGTTATACATGCAAATGTTGTGACATGAATAGATATCCTCTCAATTTTTGCTAAAAATAAATATAAAGATAGCTTTGCAGCACTTGGAGGGTTCAAATTCAAACTTTTTTTTTTTAACTATTAGGGTCCAACTACACAAATAAATGAACTAAAGACTAATAAAAGTGGAATGGACACAACCTGCCTGACCAAATTGCCAAATATTACTTTTGCTGATGTTGTTAGGTAAATTTTTTGATGAGGAATTTATCAATAAATATCAAGTTAAGTAAAGAGTGATCAGGCTGTAGCTGAAGCTGTTACTGAGCATGTTTACGTAGACATAATTTATGTCTACTATACAGACAACCTTAGTGAAGCATTATGGCATCAGTTGGTTTTGTTTAGGGTTGTCCAAGTGGGCGTCTTCTATGTACCGAGAGTAATGTTAACCGAATGCTATCATCAGTTATCATAATTTTTTTTTTTGAGGGGGGGGGGTAACGCTTGTTTTTATATACATGTGTGTCTGAATCCATTTCCACCTAACCTCTCCGTCACCAGGCAAAGAAAGAAAAGACAGATATGGCTGCTTTAGGGCATAAGATGCCATGATAGGCAAGGAAGTAGAAAACTGCAATGATTGTGTATTTCCGTTCAAAAATACAGAAGTTGTGAAAAACCACCATTTGCACATAAGGTAGTTTTTACTGGCCAAGAAAGTTGCAGTTTGTGACAAAATGGTCTCATATCACGTTACATGTCACCATCACCTAAACAGCCTATACCTCTGTATGTTTCACCCCAAACTTTGAAAGCGAGGTGATAAAGTATTGAAACAGGTGAAAATAATGAGTCCAGTCACGTTGAAGCTGCAGAAACATCTGCAGCAACCCTGACCATCATAGAGAGAAATGGTTACCATGGCGAGTAAGTCTTTCTATTTAATGTATTTTCACAGTCTGATACTTAACAAATTTCCCAGCTTTTGGGATTAATAAAGTACTTCTATTCTATTCTATTCTATTCTATTCTATTCTATTAACCTCAGACTTTTTAGTGACTTTAAAAATATGGACGTTCATCTTCTTCCTGACCAGGATAGTTTGTATATGAACAAAAAAAAAAAAGATTAAGAAAAGTCAAACTGCTTGATAAATGTTGCATCTGAATTAGATGTTGTACTATTGATTTTTCCTATTATTCTAAACTAAAGCAGCTTATTCATTTAACTTTTACTTACGATGACAAATGAAAGGCTGCCTGAGAAATTGTACTAATCTCAAAGTAAAACTATCTTTTAAATTGACAAATGTACAACTGATGACATATTCTAACAGGATCAAAAAAATGAGTTTTCTCTCGCTATTAACTGTAATGCAGATTTTTTCGGAGTCTTCCTTTTTTTCTGGCTTTATGTTAGCATAACCCTCTATACGATTAGAGACAAAGCATCAAGTGCATGCATACAACAAAAGTAAAAACGTGACAGCTTTCAAACACTCCCACATTTCTCCCACATCTGACAATAAAAGCAAAAAAAGATACGATAATGCAACCCATTTAATCGAACAGATGCTTGTATAATTTTTTCCATCCCCTGTATTTTGTATTTATGTGAACAGCAATGAAACCCTATGCGGCCTCTCTTCACTGAACCTTACAAATACAAAAGGCATTCATCATAGAGCGAGCAGAAAGAACAGCCACTGATGTCATTGAATACAGAGGTCCAGACACTGGGAGAGAGTCAAACATTTTTCACATTTCCAAACACAGAGATTAAAGGCTTTTTATACATGCTTTTATCTTATAAACAAGAGGTCTAAGCAAAACATTTTAGTGCTTTGTGTGTTCAATGATCCTTAAGTGACCACTGAGAAAACCACTATACAACACATATGAATAGATCTGAATGAATCACAACAGCGTCTGACATATCCACTGAAAGATGAGACTTAACTTTACACAGCTTTAACCACAACAATGATGTAAACATGGCCCGCTTTCCTCACAACTTCAGGAAACATTACTTATGGTTTATACCAATAGAGATTTTCACTCCTCTTTGTAACACAGACTAAGCAAAAGCAGACCATGTTTCTTTTACCCTCACCACGGCGAGAGATTGGGTAAGCTGTTTGCTCATATGTAATTATAACAAAATTTTGTGTTTTATCGCAAACGTCGACAATTTATCGTTCAGTTTGAGGATGTACTTTCCCTTTTCCAGATTATTTAGTTCCATTTTTGTTCTAAGTAAAAGCACATGACTGCAAAGATGAATGCATTTAAAGTTGACACTCTCAATCCTCTTAAAACCTGCATTTATGGAGCTATCGTAACTGTCCAGCAAACCTGAACTGATTAAGAAAGTTCTTGATATTCATCGAGGAAGGCATCAGGGCCTCCTTCCTTCTTTTTTTTTTTGTCCTATCTGCAGCTCTTTCTTCTGCTTTGAGGCGTGCAAGAAAAGTTGTTCAATCTACTCCTGCAAAGCCTGGCCTGAGTGGTCCCCTTCAGACCCATGGGTGGGCTGCAGGAGGAGATTCTCCTGGTCCTTGAGTTCTTTATTTCAACTGCACCCTTAAATCACTCAACAACGTCTGGTATGAAGGTGAGAGGATCGGGTATTTCAGCTTGAATTGCTGCCACACTCAGAACCAAAGTGAGAATGCTGGGGTTACTTTCATCAACTTTTTTTTGCTGGAAAATAGAAAAAATACTGGTATATTTGATTAAAAAAACAACAAAAAAAATGTGCTTAAACTGCCACATTGTATACAGTTTTTTCCCCATATAATCATAATGTCCTGCAAATATTAGACTTTATCCTGTTCTTGCTGTATCTGCATCACATGCTCCCATGTTTTTACATTTTACACAATTCCTCAAGCCCTCCCCAACACCAGTGTTTAGAGTTCAACTGAAAAGAAAACAACACTGATGCAGTAACAGCGAAAATGATACTGTGTTTCATTAAAAGTCCCACAAATTCCCACAAAATAAATAATACTTATTCTGTTTCGAGTCAGATCTGGAGCTTACATCATCTCTAAGAATAACATCTATAGTGTTTCTTTGGCCTTGAACATGTTTGCTGCTGATGAAGTTCAACAGATACTCAACAGCCTTGCTAATATTTACAATGAATCACAACAAGGTCTATGATACACAAAATAACTCCAAAGCTTTGTGTCAAAACGCCGCCCTGTGTGACTAAACTGAGCCAGAAAACAGGAGAATGATCAATGCATCACTGCAAAACACAACATACTGTTTAGCTTTGCCAAGTAGCTCATGGGTGAATTTGCCTGAAGTTTCTTTTGGCCACCAGCCACTGTCATACATGCAAGAATACAGGTGCTGCAAAACACTGTGGAGTCACTGTGACATGAAGAATAAACAGTAAATTTGATGGATATCAAATAGAGCAGCTACTATTTTTCTGATTAAAAAAACAAAACATGCATGTAAGTTTTTTTCTGACTGCATCATCATATGTCTTTAATGGCTCTTCCAATTATTTATTTATATAAATACTTACCAAACTTTTTATTTTCTCTTTTTTTTCCTTTTTTTTCTACTGTTAACTTTGAAATTTCTAATCTTATCTTATTTTTTATTTTATCTTATCTTCTTTTATCTTATCTTATCGTATCGTATTGTATCATATCTTATGTTATCTTATGTCAAGGCAGAAAGGAAAGACAATGCAAATAAATAAAAAATGAAGACCTGTGGTAAATATTTTTGATCACTGAAAAGGAAGCACATAAATACATGTTTACACACCATTTTTACAAAGCTTGTTCAGTTTTGACCTCTGATAATCTGTTCAAACATTCCTCTAAATCAGTCTGAACAGGTCATGTCCATCTTTATATTCGTAGCTGCTGTCGACTTAAAGACTAAATCAATCTCAATGCATGAAGATGACAAAATCTAATAAACCCTCCTTCAAAGCAATACAGCAACAGTAAATGATTCAGAGCTAACCAGCTGTGGCAACACTTCTTGATCCAACGTGAAAGAAGCAATAACAACTCTGTTTCACAGAAAGCTGGATGAGTGACAGTTACTGTAACGACAAATACAGACAACCTGAAGTGTTTTTGGTACATGAAGCTTTTCTTATACCCTCCTGGTAGATTTGGAGAAGGAAAGAGACATTTCCTTACAAAGACATTGACATCAAAGCTGAACGAAAGAAAAGGAGCCAGCGTGACATGTGAGGGAGGATGTGAGATGGAATTCCATGGCACACTGGGATTTGGCTGAGCGCCAAAGGGGTACTGAGTTAAAGGTCAGAGTTTTTTCTATTAAATACTGGTACTCATATTCTGCCTGCCCATATATAACCACAGCTCCAAAGTCAAACCTCAAAGATGATGAAGATAATAAAGGAGGCCACCTCATCACGTACAGACTAAGATGACAGATGGAAGCAATGAGGGCGTACAATACACTCTAGAACCAGGTAAATGTAGGAATACACAGACTTATCACCTAATATCAGTATATATGATTTTATGGTCAATCAAACACAGTGTGATAAGGGATGATAAAAAATATGATAAAAATGTATCTGTTGCCCTGGTCTATAAGGAAAGCAAAACATAAAATAGCAAATATTTCACATACAGGTGCCATCCCAGAATTATAATCAGTACATGTTTAAATAAAAAAAACTAAATTTTATGACAATTCACCTCATAACACCCACTCTTTTCTGAAAACCCCTACCCTAACTTTCATAATTGTTTAAGATTAGAATTAGGATTAACTAGAACACCCATACATCCAATATAAAATGCAATGGAATGTGTTTCTAGTTCTGTATATAATGTGTCACAAACACAACCTTCGCCACATCACTTTAAATATGGCTAAAATGTGACCCTGACCTTAACTCTAAAATAGGTTTCTGGTGACGTGTTAGATGGTCATAGATTAAATGAATAAGTATTTCACTCAAAATACCCTATTAAATTCAACCTACTGGAAATCACTATTTAAGTAAAATATAAAAGCACGGTTATATTTTCTCCGTCTGCTCTTCATCGTCCTGACAGAAACAGGGCTAACACCAGCTGTGCAGAGGTTCCTCAAACCTCAACTTTAAACCATCATAGACCCCGTGTACATATACAACAAACAACACTCTGCGGACATCGAGTAAATGTTGGTTTGAAGAAAAACAAACTTAGATTTCTTCCAAATGTTCCTTTTTTCTGAACAGACAGCTGTTTAAAGTCTGTGGCTACTGAGGTTACACACCTGTCCACTCCAGTCTCACAGCAGCGGTAAACCCTGGAGCGGACTGATCCACATGGCATCCAATCCACGCAGGCCAACTCATATGGCATAATATTATGAGCCGACTATGAAATAAGTTATACCAATAGCCAACCAGTCATTTGAATTTTTAAAAGGAGTTTGGCAAGCGAACAAAGCAGAACAAAAAGGGCAGAATATCTATTTACAGCACCGAAACTTAATAAAGAAGCCATAGGATCCCCAGTTATAGACAGGAATAATGCTTTGTCCCCTGGTCAGGCTGCATGCTCACCCTTTCAGTCTTGTAAACAGAGTACGAAACAGAGTAGAAAAAAAAAAAAACACCCCCCTTGGATGAAAATCTAGACAGCTCTCTTCTTTTTGGATGGGTGAGCAGCAGCACCGAGGGGGCTTACAACTGGAACCAGATGGGTTCTTAATATGTGCATGCCTTTGCATGTGTGTGCTTACAAGAATTACTCTTATAGTAGTCTGCAACCATGTACTGTATGTGGAGCAAATCTCCCAGAGCCAGCAATTAGTCATAATCCTACCACAAAATGGAAAATGTTGCATTTTGGTTGCAATGGCACAGAGACAAAATGAGGGGAGATATTGTCCTGTACTTACTGCCCATATGTGAGGTATGTTATTATGTCTGCTGCTCAAAACCTGTCAAAAAAACGCACATAAAATCACACGCATAAGTAGAGTGTGTGACGTGAGTGACACTCTCCACCGATCTAGTCGCCACTCCACGCTCTCCTCTTCCTGAACTGTTTGCGTCTCAGATTTCCTCTCTTTGGCACAGTGTTGTTTAGATTGGCCTCCTGGTGTGACTCTGAGTCCGTGATCCCATTTTAAGTGTCTTTGAGTGAAACGAAAGAGATGAGAGACGAGGTCATTTGATCTTATGCTGTGTCTCCTGGGTGCCACGTGATCTTTAATTATTCCCCACTTCCTCGACCAATAACAGAAACACGACAGGATGCTTTAATATGGCACAGTTCTAAGTGTCATAAGAACCTGACTAATTCAAGATTAATAATAAAGATATTTTCACCCTAAAAACAAGACATATAAGTAAGTATTTTTTAGATTCCCCATAAATTTGTATTAACTGTAGCAGAGAAATAGATTTGACCCATAACCTTAAGTATATGTAAAATTCAAAACAGACACCTAGGACTGGTTTTACAACTGGAAATATTTTTTTTATGTACGCTCACAAAAGTGTAGATGGCTTCCCAATGACCTGGCACACTGAGTGGAAAACCCAGACAGTGGGGTTTGGATAATCCACAGGTGACCTTATCGTCTTAAGTCACTGCCAAAACCCACCCCCTCACCCCACACACAGACCTCATAATACATATTTAGATGCATAAAAACACCAAAAACCCACACTTAACTCTGAATATTTCCATACAGCACATTTTTAGTTGCCAGGAACTCATCTCCCGGCATGGTGTGCAGAGGGATAATTGTAGAAAATTTACTGCTCATCGTCTTCCATTTTAAAAACCGCAAACTTTTTGGTTGTCAACCTGGAGATCAAAACTATCAATTTGACAAAATTATAGCGCAAAAGAGAAACACAAGTCAGTCACTACAGTCACAATGAATCATGGCCTGAGCTCAGATTATAAGAGGTTGTAAAAGACAAGGCAGATAATCCACTAAGAATGTGTCACCTCTGATTACAGCCGTCACTCCTCAGCTGGGATCAGTGTGTTGACAGATGAACCTGCTCTTAAAGGGAAATACCAACAAATTTCATCTTAATAATGTATCCTTTTTTTTTACATTAATGAATAGTACATACTACTGGAAAACAGAGAAAAAACTGTTTGTACCACCCACTAACCAGACTGATGTTCAGCTGGCTCCATATAAAAAGATTTGCAAGCTATGACTGTGAAGATGATTTTCTGGGACTCAAAGAACATTTTCTGAATTAGAGTTGATAGATTTATTGCATCAAATGCTACAGCAGTTTTGCATAAACACCATTTATTGCTAGAGGAGTAGCTTCTGCCTGTACATCTCTATGAACTCAAGAAAACCCTGTTTGGAGACATGATTCTTTGCTCTGCATGAGCTGCAAAAGATTACAGAGATTTTTTTTTTTTTTTTTGCTGCATAAAACGCAAAACTTTGCTATTTCTTCATCTGGTATCCCTGTTTGAGCCCATACTATAGTCATTTTCTTTTTCATTCCCTGTCTTTAAATTCTCCATGCCATCAAATCCCGGCAACTCATGCAGCCTCAGAAACAAAACGGCCCATAAAGATGAAGACTTGCCATATTTGAAGACAACACTAAAATAAGCACAGGACTGCTTTAATCAGGCCTGCGCTACCACATCTAGTCGACCGACAACAATAACAGTCCAACAATTTAAACAGGCTGTGGCCGCTGCTAACATGCAGAGAGGGACACATTTGGTTTATTTTCTGAATCCCAGGCTGTTGTGTTGGTCAAACAAAAAGAAACAAAGATCAAACCATCACCTCTTGTGTTAGCTAATAACACTTTATATTCCAAATAAATATTGTTTAGTCACAGAAGGAGATAATTCACTCATCTGGGAATATGTTACAAAATGCAAACACTGTAGATACATTCACATACATGTGGCTTCATTCTACTGTTTCCTTCTCATTTTGTGAGTGACACTGGTATAACTACTACGCTGTTGCTAGATTTTTATTACAATACTGAAAAATGATCTTAACATAACTGAAGTGGGCCTTTTGGTACTGTTATGATATATAATTTGCATGTCCTTAGCCTCACAGCATAATTTCTTAAATGGCATAGCCAGTGATGGAAAATTAAACAGTGTTAGGAGACTAAAGTTACACAGATATCAGAATTTGCCCAAAAATATGACTAATGCTAAATATATATGGAACCTTCAACCGGCTCACACACAGGAAATACATATTATGTGCATTAATAACTTTCAAACTGAAACTGTTTGACAATGAGCCTAGTTACTGTTATTTTATACAGTCACAGAAAAAAAAAAACTATTAGACCACCCTTGACAAATATAATGATACTAACAAGTTTAATTTAAGAGCTGATATCTATCTATTTTCCATGTTTTCTTCATAATAACCAAAACCACTTCTTCCATCAATATCAATGTCAATGTCATTGTACTGACAAAAACAGTGCTTTTAGGCATTCCATGTTTTCTTTTCTGTCTGTTTTAGTTATATGATACACATAGGAGTTATTTTTGATGATTCCTGATGGTCTAATATTTTTTTTCGTGACTGTATATTCATTGGAAATATAAAGTTACTATGTTTGCAGATTCAACAATTGTTTTATTAGACAAACAGCAGATTTCGTTTTGGGAACTTGGGTTGAGAAAATGTTTTAAATCCAGTTTACACACAAAGTAATATTTGTCAGGCAAAATGTACAGTAATGATAAAACATATCTTATAAATGCCACTAAAGTCAGATGCTACATGTGTTTTTCCAGACTGGGAAAATCTTTACAAAAATATTTTTTCAGTCTTAAAATGTATTATTATTGTCTATTAATTTATACACTATATCAATAATTCAACAATCCAAACATTTTGGGCCATTTACCAGTTAAAAATAGCAGCTTTTCCTGCTTTTTCACTCTTTGTGGTGTAAAATAAGATTAATATAATTTAATCAACCTCATTTTAGTGTGAAAGTTTTGTTGAGAAATTGGTACATTGTGTGTTAAAGATGGCTGTGTCATGGTTCTCTTTGATGGCATAACCTTGGATGGTAGATTTTGACTAAAGTATCACCTAACCTTATACTACTTTGCTGTGAGTCATCAAGGCTTCTTTCTATTGAAGTGTGATGGTTCTAAAACAGGTCAATCTTCTGAAATGAGGCTGTTTACAGAGCAGCCAGATAAACCTTTTGTTTAGCCTCATAGGTACTTTGAGCACAGAAATAGCCTGGACTGCTGCCTCACTGTGTGATTACAACAAATCTTGGTGCCAGAGGTGGATCGGTAAAAAGCAGTTTAATAAACCATTAGCTCTTTGGCTGAGCACTTTGCTTTTACCACTGACTTTGGTGCACACATTTCTGCCTGGTAGACGCAGAGCCATATGTTTGTGAGCACTAATGACTATGATTAGGGAAGCCTGGATTTGGTCTAACTGTGGTTCATGACACATGCACACTGGCACAAACACACAAATTGAAATATAGCCTTCTGATGTGTAAATTTGGACAAAACCAAAAAGCCAGAAAACATAATCAAAGTTATGTACTTAACAACATAATTAAAAACTTAAAATACATGGTATGGGTTTTGTACAAAACAGCCTTAATGACAACAACTACAAAAAGGGGCCTCTGGCATAATCAGGATATCTAAACAAAGTGAGCTCATTTAACACCCATCAAGAATCAAGGATAGGATTCTCACTAGTTGATTTTATTTAAAAGTAAACTAACATCCAAAAAGAACTTCAACACATGTATCATTAGACCTAAAACTTTTTTTTGTAAAACCTTTTTCTGAAGGATTCTCAAAAGATTTGGAAGGTCAGCATCAAATGTCAAGACACTATATTACAAAACGTAATGGGACACCTCTCCAAATCATTGGATAAACATATTCTGATCACTTTCATGGCTGCAGGTGTAAAAAAAAATAAAAAATAAAAATAAACACCTACAGTGGGTATGCACACTGCTTCTACAAACACTTGTGACAGAATGGCTCAACTCTGAGGAGCTCATTGAATTCAAGTGTGGTAACATGATAGGATGCCACCTACGAAATGAGACCATTCATGAAATTTCCTCAATACTAAATATTCCACAGTCAGCTGTAGGTGGTATAATAACAAAAAGGAAACAATTTGGAGCAACAGCAACTCAGCCATGAAGCAAAGTGTTAGGCCATATAAAATCACAGAGCGGGGTCTGTGCATACTGAGGCCCACGTTCTGCAGATCTTCAAGTTTCTAGTGGCCTTCAGATTACCTCAAAAACAGTGCAGAGAGAGCTTCATAGAATGGGCTGTCATGGCTAAGCAGCTGCATCCAAGCCTTACATCACCAAGTGCAAAGTGTCAGATGCAGTGGTATAAAGCACACTACCATTGGACTCTAGAGCAGAGGAGACTGTTCTCTGGACTGAATCACACCTCTCTGTCTGGCAATCCAATGGAAGAGTGTGGCTTTGGTGATCACCAGACTGCATTATACCAAATGTAATGTTTGGTGAAGGGGGGATTATACTGTGAGTTCTTTCTTTTCAGGGGTTGGGCTTGGCCCTTTATTCCAGTGACATACTCCATCATACCAAGACATTTTGGATATTCTTCTGCTGCCAACTTTGTGGGAACAGTTTAGGGATGGTCTCTTCCTGTTCCAACATGACTACACACTAGTTCATAAAGCAAGATCAATAATGATATGAATGAATGAGAGGGTATTAAGGAATTGACTGGCCTGCACAGAGTCCTGACCTCAACCTGGTCAGAACACCTTTAGGATGAATTAGAGGAGAGACTGTGAGCCAGACCTTCTCATCAGTGCTTGACCTCACAAATGCAGTTCTAGAGGAATTGTCAAAAAAATTCCCAGGAACACACTCCAAAACTTGGTGGAAAACCTTCCCAGAACAGTAGAAGCTGTTATAGGTGCAAGGGGTGGACCAGCTCCATGTTAAACCCTATGGATTACGAATGGGATGTCATTAAAGTTTATGTGTGTATAAAGGCACATGTCCCAGTACTTCTGGTAATATAGTGTCATGACTCTGTACATTATGTCCTGGCTATTGGCCAAAAGCCCTTCATTGAAACTGTAGCTTTGTCATTGCATAACACTTCTCAATACAAAAGACAAAAGCGGATGTCCAGAAACACAAAGCCGAACAATAGGGGGGCTCTCCTCTGGGATACTGTGGTCTTTATGAACTGACAGCAAGGAACTCAATCCCTTAATGCAGAGCAAGTGCACAGCCTAAGGAATACCCTGCCATTTGTCTTTGGAAGACTAACGAATTATCTCCCGTGTGGAGCAGGAAAATCACCCAGTAATTCTGCACTCATGGGGCTACGAGGTAAGCCCTCCAGTCAGATAAAATTAGGCTCAAATGTCTGGACATGTTACAGTAACAGTGACCACCTTGCCTAGAAAAAATAAATCAGCTAGCCACATGGGCAGTCACTGAGGGAGACTAGAGAAGAGCAACAGGTGGCTGTCAACTTAGAGAGAAAAAGGGTCATCATCCACTTAAAGGAGGGCAGCAAGTCTGTCTGCCACACCCCAGGCTTCACTAAGCAGGGACAGGCAACAGCAGGAGGAAAGAATAAAGTAAAGCCACTTCAGATGGAGAGTGTGGATGACATTCAGCCACCCACTCTCTAGTACAACTATGTTCAGTGATCTGTTATGTCAACAAAGAACTTTAGATGTTTTCTGCCTATTGAATAAGTTCATAAAATCAAAGAGCAACCATTGGATTTTAATCACGTCTTAAAAAAAAAAAAAACCTGCTGATGCTGTATATATTATGGCAGGTTCAATGTATCAATTACATAATTAGGCTACAGCATCAAAAGACTCAAAGAGAAATGATCTTCATGATCACCATGCGTCAAGTCCAAACAGAGGCTGCCCATGCTCTTAAGTTTCACAATGAACGTGATCATCTGCCTTGACAAGAACAGTCTCAAACAGGAGCTTCTGAATGTTTTAACCCTCAAACCACTGGCAACCAAAAGCATCTACTGATGTAAATCCACTACTGCTATCCATGCATTTAAATAATTCAGGTAAAATGCAGTTCCTTACAGTTTTTCACTGACATGAGATATGAGATATTTGGACACTCAGATGCTCCGTCATCTTCACCAATGAAACACATGCAGTTTGACTAATGACCATGGTTGTTGATTCTTGGTCGTTAAAAACTCCACATTTGTTTTAGTTTTCTCTGTTCTGATATAATAACCTTTGAGTTTTTATGAATAAACACATGATCAGTTAATTAGATATAGGAAAATACCAGATTTTCATTGAAAAATGCAAAGGATGAAACAATAAATAGTGATAAATTGCTTAGGAAAGGTTAGATGTAGAGGGGAAAAATATTCCAGGTCTTTTAGAGTTAAAGACATTTAGCAGATACAGAATAAATACCAACAACTGACAATTAAAGATATGAATGCCATAGTCAGAAATGAAGAGGTCTGCACCTTGGCTACAGAAAAGACCAAACGTGCAATCAGACAATTTACAGCCTAATAGCTTTTCCAGGCTGTGGATTATTTTTGCTTTTGCAGCCTGTAGAGGAGGAGGCACTGTGCGTCTTTGTGTTCCCCCCACATTCTGAAAGTGGCCATAGCAGCAAATTCTAAAACCTTACAATTATCTGGTGAATTACTTTACAGCGGTCTGCCTATTAGTTCCTACAGGAATTAATAGGCATGTTTACTGTGTCAGAATAGTTTACCTTTTTTATTAAACATTTGCAGAAGGTAATAAGCTAATCCAGTTAGCATCATCAATTTAATCAAACGCCAATGTACATTTTGTGTTTGTGTGTGTGTGTGTATTCCACGCGTGTGTTTGCATATGTTTTCACTCAGCTCTTTGTGCTCATTCCCTCACATTACTCAAAGACACCAGGAGGCCCAATAAAACAAAGTGACAGAACATAGTAACTCTACAAACATAAAATGTGTTTTAAGTCTCTGCTCAGTGCCAGTGCTCTTTTTTTCAGTGAGTGTTGTTGAAATGCTATTAATTCTCAGTCAAATTAAGATCCGTACGCTATTTCCCAAAACTGCCACTGTGTGAGTTCAACAAGTACCTCAATAAAATAATCCAGTGGTAATGGAGGTAATTAAAGCTCATGCTTCTCTACCGAGGAAAACAAATTAACCATCATGACGTTGGATGTAAAATATACACAGTTTTTGTAGGGTTTTTTTTACTCACCGATGCAGGCATGGACTCTGACAGATAGCTGTGTCCGAAGAATTATGCTGTGTTTCTTTCCTCTTCTGTAAAAAAGTAAGGCACACAAAGAGAAAGAGAAATGGTATTTAGCTATAAAGCTATTTGATGTATATTATTTTGTGTATGTTTATAAACAAAACATCAGGGAACTGGCAAGAAAAACTGTGCAAAACAATCATCAAACATACATTTATCACTAAAAATTACACATTTGTGACTTTCTCACACTGCTCAACACTTTGCATAGACTGAAAACAAAAAACAGGTTGAGAAGAAGAGAGGGCAATGGTGTCCTTTAGTGAAAATGAAGGATGGGAGCAATGTAGAGGTCAGCTCCACCCCCCTGTATTAATGGAGATATGCCAAGACCCTATCACCCTCCTGTCAACCGCTTACAATGACTGAATGACAATACAAAACAAAGACAACAAGAATGGACCACAATGTTATAGAACTGTGGAAGTAAAAGCATGTCAGAGCAGTATTATAGTCTAACACATTTTTTTAAAGCTTGACAGCGTTTGCAATGTTTAATGCAAATCCGTGTGTTCAGAAAACCACACTTTAAAATTAGAATGTGAACAGCATACTGCAAAAAAAAAAAAAAAATGAGAAAATAAAAAGTTTTACTGCTGGGAACTGATTCTTAATTATTCTTAAAGCTGCAGGAACTGAAAAAATTGGGGAAAAAACACCAGCGCATGCACTTTCCATCAGCAGCTCTACACTTTCAAGCCCAATCAAAGGACAAAATACAAATATAGCTGAAATTGTGAAAAAGTGAAGCTACTTTTCTAGCAGAATCTCATGGAATCTCATCAGCCATTGGTTATTAGAGCTGTCAATTATGTATTTAACCTTCTTACATTTCTAAAAATGCTGACATTGGGCTGTCATAGGACTGAAAGCACAGGGAAGGAGCAGAAACAACAATGTCATGTCTTCTCAGAACACTTCAATTACAGTATATTTGGATGGGAATTATCTAATATTTATCCAGTGATGCAAAAAACAAATCAAGAACTCTACCTTTAATGTATCCAAATTTTTACCCAATAACAAGTGAACATCATGGTTTGCACAATATCTCAGGCCCATTATAATCCATCAGAAACTAGACTTATTCTAGTATTAATAAATTAGAATAAATATGGAATATTTCTGGGCTCTTTTTGCAGTGTGACAGGTAGAAAAAGCTCGACCGTGATGCAGTTTTCTTGTCTTAAGGTGTCACTACATTTGTTTACATTTGGATAACAGATCGTAGCGTTAATCTCCAGACCAGCTCGTGTACTACTAAACCGATAGCAGACACAACTATAGCGAACGCAGCAGGTAAAGTTGCACAACACTCCCCGTCTAATTCAGCTCTTTGACAAATAGGCTTTTATTCATCCTGCACAAAGGCTGTGTGATTCTGCCTGGCACAGCGCCAACATTAGACTATCACTGCGTTAGTGACCATCAGGCCGCAGTGGGTCTGACAGACAGAAAAAGCACACCAGCACATAATGCAACTCATTCTGCTGCATTTACTGCATAACAGCTTCACACATCCAAGGCCTAAAGACACACTGACATCTTTCCTGTCATGACCAGTCAGTGGGAGACTGCGCTGACATGCACACAAGCATATTACATGGCAGGGAAAGTCTGCATATGCTCACTGTTTATCAAATATAATATCCAGCAACAAGCAGAGGCGACACAGGAGCAATATCTGTCAACATGGACCTTCACTGGTGAGATGAGACAGCAAACAGGAACTTAATCTGCAGCGATGCTGTTGAGGCAAACGGGTAACCAGAGCCATTTTGTCACGAATGTCTGCTTTCTCTCTGCTTCACTGCAACAGTATCCCTGTGATTAACCAAGACCTGAGGCTACACAGGCCAACATGCTCATTATCAAATTAAACAAACGTGCGTGGACTATAAGTGAGGTTTTTCAGACCCCCCTCACCAATTAAACATGAAAATTGGACACGCTCACAGACAGTGCTGTAGGCCTGTAAAGACGGGTGTCCTAAGTTACATCATTACTATAAAGAATGTCAGACGAACAACAAATTGGTTACATGTTGGGATAATACCTATTGGATTCCTTGGTCCTTGGTTGGTCTTTTGTTCGTCTCTGGCAGTGTGTGCTGCTTTCTTTCAAGGGTGGTACTGTATAATCGACCCAAGCACAGCTCCTATTGAATCAGATTTTCATCACTACAAAATCATGTGTCTAAGCAGTGTTGGAGTTCCATAATTAAATCACACACATCAGTCTAAATGTAACTGCAATTAGTTATAGTCACTGTGAAAATCTGTAATTTAATGAAAGTTACAAAGGGCTTACGTCTGCATATACTCATTCTTGGAAAAAAAAAAAAAATGTAAGTAGAATGTAACACCCAATCCCACCAGGGTGGGCTCAGTTTAAACTCTTTAATGTTTCATGTTTTTAGCACTTTTGAACTTTAACCAGCATTTGTTAGAAATTCCATACAGTTAAAATAACCCTTCCAAAACTACTTCTACTACTAATACTGAAAGAATGAATAAAACAATCTTGAATTTCAATGCTAAACAATAGCTCTCAAGGCGTATTTTTGCATGTGATTGTTTCATGTCTGAGTACTTTTTTGAAATGGCTTGAAAAAAAATGTTTTTTTCAAGGAAGTTACTTTTTCTGAGGTTTCACAGCGCAAATAAAGAATCACTAATGTAAATCAGAAGCACAAGAAAGAAGGAACTGGACCTGTTGATTTCAGCCACATTTATTTTTATATGAAGGAGAAAAATGACAAAGACGATGAGCTTGCCAAACAACTAGGGCTGGGCAATAAAATAATAATGATATATATCACAAACTAACTTTTCCTTGATAAAAATATGAGAAACACCAATAAGAACAGCCAATCATACTTCAGTAGGAGCGTACCAAACTAACAATAATACTAGAGCCACATCATGTTAGGTTGATGCCCACAGCACAGGCCTAAGAGCAGCCGCAGCACACACACTAATGTTTGGCCTGCAGTGGGAGGTAAATGAGTGTTCAGGAGAAAATGTGACCGATAACCAGGTTACTGAAGTAGGGTGTGAATCGTTTCAGTTCAGGGCCTTCAATACAATACGAAGGTGTACTGAACAAATACATGTAGCCTATATGAAGAATATAAACACTCACCTTTGCTTTAGTTTCACTTTCGATTTTACACCAGTTACAGAAGTAAAGGAACTGGTATTTTTTTGTGAAGATGCCCTGTTTTGTTTGAGTTCTTTCAAAAGTTGAAAACTTTTGCCTGCTGGTCAGACTTTTAGTTTAGTTTCAATTATATGCACTTGTTTTATTTATGTGAAACAATTCAATAATATTCTTCCGTACATCAACTGTACTTAACCTCTGACAGAAAATAAATCATATTTAAATCAAAAATAACCTTCTGATGTCTTCACAACTAACTTATGAGTAACAGAAAATTTAAGCCTGACAAAAATTGTGATTTGTTTTACATCATGATATGATTTTTCTTCCATATTGCCCAGCCCTACAAACAACTAATCAAAATGAGATAAAATGATCATGTAGTAATGGTGGTGTCTCAGAGTATGACTGCAAAGTCTTGTTAAACACTGCAGACATTAAAAGATGGAGTGCACTATAAATCTTTTTCCTAATGACATAAATGGTACTTTATTCATCATCAGTAAAATGTTACAGGAATACAGTGGGATTCTCAACAATTACACCTGGCAATTGTAGCATAGACCCCACATTATTTTCTTCTCTTGGCTTTGCTTGGCTGTATATCTCCCTCATAAACTTTTGTCTTAATCCTAATATCCAGCGCAGCAGCGACTGCACCGGGGGATGTCTGCCAACTCCACGCTCTGGCTTTATCTAAGACAGCATTACTGATCCTGTTTATAAAACAACACAAATTGTGTACCCGCAGAAAGTGAACCCACGCATTTGGAATACAGTAAAGCCAGTACTTCCCCTCATAGACCAATTAATGCCAGACAAGAAGGCCCCACTAGGGCTCCTGACTCAGCACTTCTTGGTGAGCGCCATGGATTGTGATGAGGGACCCACGGAAAAACCAGGGGGTAAGAAGCCGAAAAATTAAGCTAAGACTATCAGCAGAATTCATTTCCCTCAGAGGGGCTGATTTGCTAAACATTTACCAGCTCACACACTTAGCCACACATACGCACACACACACGCTCACATGCTAAACAATCACCAAGCTGTTCTATTCTGTTAATAATACCCTTAAACTGCTAGGCAAACACAGTGGGGACAACTGGTGTTTTATTTCCCTCCTTGAAGTTTAAGCTGCACTGTGTTTGACAATTCTTCTGGTTCTTTTCAAATGCACTTTCTTTTTTCCTCAAATGAAAATCGTGTGTGTTGTGAGCGTCTGTGAAACAATGTCCAAGTGGGTCAGAAAAAAATGAAAATAATGAAAGCGGAGCTGTCCTGAGAGAGATGATAGGATACGATGAGAAACTCAGAATAGCTGAGGCCTACAGAGCAGAGAAAAGTTGGATTTTAATGCACTTGATGTCTGAGCAGTTGATGAATGCATGACAAATACTCAATAAAAACAAGAAGGGCACAATCAGCACAAAGTTGTTGGCTTTCACATGTCCTTTATTCTGTATGTGCTAAAGCAATGAAAGTCCAAAAAGTATCTTCTGCTATGCTACATGTCAGCTACACATCTCACATGCTGAATCAATTAGGCGGTCAATAACAGGACCGCATGTTATCTTCTAAAGACAAGCCAGGGAATATGTCCTTGAGGACCTAACTTTACTAATCATCTGTCAATCAATGCCACAAATCTGAGCAAAAACAACATCAAGCCCAACTACGCACATGAGCACTGTGTAATATTTTTCCTACATCAGATCCAAGTTCCCTTGAAATGTTAAAATGGGCTCACACTCTTCAATCCACAAAAACATTCAGTGGCTATAAATGTCTGTGAGCCCATCTAATGGTGACTCGTCAATTGACTACAAATGAAGGAATGTTTCTGTGTGAGATTCGATCAGTCTGTCATAGCTGGGAACCTGAAAGATGCACCTTAAACTGTATGTATGTGTCTGGTCTATATGCTCACTTTATAAGTTGAAGTAAGACTGTATCAGAGATGGGACAGGGGATTTATGAGTCACAATCTCCTATAGCTGAGCTTCATAACATGGTGTGGAAGTGATTATGGTTCTTAAGCTCTTGTGACATGGATATCTCCTGGCTCTGCAGTGTTCTGTCAGAGGATCATACTTTAATCTGATTGTAAAGACACTAGGTATGACACAGGCACCTCAGGAATGTAACCTGTCATTAATATCAATTACAGATGGATTCAATGGCAGATGATCGGGAGAGTTCAGGAACTCAGGAAGCATACGGTCTGCTTCTCTTTTCAGTCAATGATGACTGGGCTTGAAGTAAATAAAAGCACCATTTGGCTTGTTAACTGTGGTTAGTGCTTTGGTGTTACTTAGAGATCAGCTTGTAAAATCCCCTAAAAAACTGGGAAATTCACAAATACTTTTCTGAAAGGTTAAAGGTTTGGAGCTCTGACTGCTGCTGACAGATTTCATGTAATATCAGAAGAGTGAAAACAAAAGTAAAATCAGTCAAGAAAAGGTGCAATGCCCCATCAGATGTTTTATTAGCTCAATAATCATCAAATCAACAACATGGAGCAGTGGGGGGTATACTCCTGGAGACGTCAGCACCATAAAAGAGCCAGAGAGCAGAACTGCCCTATTTTTGCAAAATAATTGGCTAACCACCTTCACCCCCAACCTCCTCAGACAACACTGTGTGGGTTTAATGACACACATCCATACCTGCCTGTGCCAGCTGGCACAATACAGGCCCTGGCAGGCTAAGCCTTTGACGAGAGAAGAAGTGGACCACTTTAACCTCACAGCTCTCAATAAGCTCCTAACAATTTCAGATGGAACTGGGAAAAGACAGCACTCTCAACATCCAATAGAAACATCAAGCCAGAGAGTAACTTATGAATTCCAAGTTGGACAAATAAATCCATACATGTTTGTGGTCCAGCCGACCAGGGACTCTCATGCCAACCTTGGGTTGTAAGCATCTAAAGTGGGCAGCACATGAATGATATATGAACACTCTCCTCAGCGCATGAACAACATGTGGAGTTAATAAAGTAATTGGCCAACAAAAGTGTATGAAACAATAATGAAACTAACACAATTTTAAACCTTTCTTTTCTTCATCCAGATCTACGAGGTATGACAAGTCTTGTTTAACTACATATTACAGAGAACAGTTGAGCTCAATCAAAAGCTGAGAACTGCAGAGTGGAAGGTGCGCATTTGTAGTTTGAGTTCTTCTAATGAGAACACTGTGGTGAAGTTCAATTGTGATGAGGGTGATTACTCATGAGACACGTCTACACCTCATAAGTGGTTTAGATGACATCAGTGCTGCTGCTCAGCCAGAGAGGCCAGGTATTTTAAGGGACACGAATGGATGGATGCCATGGAAACTCTGAGACATTTAATCAATAAAAAAGGTCCACTTCGAAGATAGAGCTGATAAATACATATAAAGGCCCAGACCTTATATGCTAGGGCAGTAACAGCATCACTCCATTTATCCAAAAACAACATGACATAAACTAATTCACTGTGTCACTGATACACAGAGGAGTTTGTGAAAATACTCAAATTAAATAATTATTGTCATAAACGATGTCTTTGTAAAGCCTTTTCCCTGGAGTCCTCCACTGACTTGACACCTCCTGCTTTTGGACAAGACAGTTCAGTTAGATGAGACCATCACTAACTCACTTGATCTGAATCCAAAGCAGTGTAATGGATTCAACTGAGGGAGAGGAGCAATAACCAAGGATCTATTATACATATGCTGATGATTAGGGAACCAATTTTCTGTCCTTTGACATTTGACTTAAGAGTCTTAGTCTTGTCAAACTCAGAAGCTCTTGAATTGTTAAAGAGGCAAATGAATTCACTTTATTAAAATATTTAACTGAAGTGCAATGTTATTTTCTTTGAATTTCTTGAGTGCATGTAAGTGTTTGAAGAGTGATAGATTGAGATCTGATTTCATCTTACCCTCCATCCTCCTGAAATCCCTCCAGTTCATCTTTCTGCTCCGCTAGGGTCGACTCCAAGTCCAGGTAGCCACCATTATGGGACAACTGCAGTGCACAGTCATCAGGCTACACAAAAAGGAGACAGGTAAACATGCATTAGTCATGAATGTCCAGAAGACTTTAATATTTATCATTCTGCAATAAAGGGGATTTGACTGCTTAGCCAATCTGACAACATCATTTAACTTTCACAAACTGGTCATTTCTTAAACCTTCACAGTTTGGCTCGAGTCAAATTTGACCCAGGCCAAGAATTCCCTCATAGTAAGTGTCTACACCAAATTTTGAACTACAGATTTATTTAGAATGTCTAAACAGACCATCACACATTAATAAATATATGTAATATATAGATATAATGTTTCAGCAGGAAGCACTTTTTTGTTTTTGTTTTATAACATTCATTTTTGGAGAAAAGCATCTACTATCACTACTATCACATAATACATAAAACCATTTAAAATATATATATATATATATAATTTACATATAAAATTGACCCAAACCAACTTCAGTTTCCAAAACTCTGTAGCATCCGTACAAAAGTATACAATTTTAAAATATTTAAATTTTTGTGTATTTTGGGAACATTTAAGGAAAAAAATCATCAAATTTCAGGATAAAAGAATGATGTTTAGAGTATTTTTACCACTGTTGAATATCAAAACAGGTCAAATTTGACCCGACTAGTATGTATCATCTTAACTTAAGTATCATTCAAATCTACATTTCAAGAGGCCAATGCAAGTCTGTTTTGGAATTTGGTCCTCAAAATGAGTTCCTTTTTCCTAGTTTGTGTTTGAGTTCAGTCTGTAGGTTTATTTCATCTGCAGTTGTGTTCTGAATGATTCATGTATTTTAGGTACAGTTGGCAGTGGAGCCGTACAGAGTCATTTTATCACGTCCTGTCAGCACTCTACAATGACAAGCTGAGCAAGGTTAAAGAGAAGTCGTGCAGATTCTGGACTTGGCAGCATGATGCCTTGTATCTCCCCACTCTCCCCAACTGATAAACTTTCATCACTCAGGACAATTTCAGAGAGAAGGCATGATTTGTGTGGTCTTGAATAGTTGTCATTGGCTGAATGTAGTCAGCCAGCTAAAATATGAGAGGATCTGTTCACTTGTTTGGCTGACCTCCAAATTAGAGACGTTACCCTATTTATATTCTGAGTCTGTCAGCTCAGCGGGACGGTGACTCCGACGGTGAGGCAGAGGACGGGAAAACAAACAGCATTAAAGGAGGGCAGATATTTAACTGAAGTGGACAGCACAATAACAGCATTCCACATATATGTTTGATCAAGTCATCTGAACTCTATATCAGTTATAGCCATTTGTTTTTATATTGTGTTTGCTTTTGTGGCTACCTGCCCAAGGACTGAAGATAAAAATGAGCTTTTAACTAAATCTACTGCAATAAATCTCATTTAGGGATGCACAGGTTGCAAAGTTCTTGGCACATTTTTATTTATTTAACTTTTTGATGTAATTTATATCCTTTAACAAAGAAATCTTCATTGTATACAAGCCTTCTACCCATTTGTTACATTATTTTTTATTAACACTAAGGCTGCATTCAGACAGCGGGTCTTATTGCACAATTTGGATTTTTGGGTGAAGCCAGATTCTTTTTTTGTGCTCATTCATATTAGGCATTAAATACCACATTTATCAGTTTTGAGTATGAACTGAATGCAGCCCTGAAGTGACCTGGATTTACAAAAGAAGACCTGACATAGTATGTGACCACGCAGGCACGTGCTATTTCTAAGGAGTAAAAATATGGATGGATTCAAAATTGTGATGTTTATCCCATTTCAATGATGTAAAGGCTGACAAAAATGTGACCTTCAGACAGAAGTCTCATTGCAAAATGTCAGATGATAATATGCATCAGATTTAGGACTACAAATGAAAGTGGCCTAGGGCTGATTTTAAAAAATGGGCTTTGTGCTGTTCAAACTGTCTTTAACAGGTCAGACACAGGTCATATATGGGGGAAAAAAAATAATTTGGGCCACAGTTGACTGCAGTCTGAACGTAGTCTAATTCAAATTTAGACACATTTATTTAAAAAAACAAAAAACAAAACTTAAATTATAAAGACACAGTGCTAATTTCTCTTTATGTTTATTTTCTTAATTGATTGATATCACCATTTATCATACTATTCTTCTCTGCATTTTGTGGGTTTTTTTTTCAATATTTCATTTAGTGATCATGTTGTTATTCATAAAAGCTCAGATTAAAGTTGAGGAATATCATATCACAAACAGAGAAAACTCAACAATAAGTGATGTTTTCAGCAAAGACATCAATAACTGAAAATAACAGAAGTCAAATACCATTGGCATTTGTCAAACTCCATGGGTTTTACAGGTGAATCAATGTTGTAGAAGATGACAGTGTTCTTACATTCAATACAGAACGTCTGACCGTCCAAATGGCTCATGTCTGATGACCATGAAAAGATGACAAACTGCATTTTACACTAATTATTTACATGTATTAATAGGATTAGTGGATCAGAAGTTATTGAATATTTTACATCAGTAAATACTTTTGGTTGTCAGTGGCTGTTTGGGTCTTTATGGGTTAATATAATACCAAAGATGTATCTGCTACTTCCATCTGCAAAAAGTCATCTTATATGCTGATACTGACGCCAGGCTGATAAATCAGAGCATTTCTAATCTCTTTTTGTATGAGGTTAATGTATTTTTGCATGTGCAGTCCTTTTTATTTGGCTCATATCCAGAGTTTTGTACTATTGTAAAGATTATTATGTATTTTCTCATTCAACATCCCAAATAATATCCTTCCAATTTTTTTTATTTTTGCGAAATGCAAGAAAAGAAACACATGTAAACAACCACATGCAGTATTTCAAAGCATGTGTCTTTTAAATTTGACTGGTTATTGCTGGGCCTGATGCCGTTCACATTCCTCCAACATATGATAGTAACTTAATTGAACATGAAGGAAAAAGGCTGGGAAAGACATTATGGTTCTGATGGCTTTGATCTGCTAAGCCGCTCTGTTTGTATTACAGCACTACAGCACTCAAGGACTGTCATATTTGAGAAGTGAAACAAAACATGTGGTTGGTTAGGATAACTCTCACTCTCTTTCCAACTTTCTTCCCCTTTTGCTCCTTTTTGGGCCGTCCTGTTTGCTTTCCATGAATGGTAAACCAAAACATTATTGTTGGAGTAATAGTTCTATCATCATTTTGGGAAGACACCAAGATGAAATGGAAGAAATGTACTTAGCATACAGGTAGGAGGTTAAATCATTATACAAAGATACAAAAACACAGTAGTCAAAGAGACAAAAAAAAAAAAAATGCAAAGATGTAAACAGAAAATGTAAGTAACTACTTCTCCAGATCACAAGATAGATTCAGGACTGAGGGAATCTAGGCCCAGGGGCCAAAGATAGCCCAGTATTTTAATGTCAATAGACTGACATGTTTTTGAAATTAATGGATGTGACAGTAATATGAAATGTAGCATGAAGAAGACATACTAAATCATATAGTCTGACCAGTGGCTGGGCCCTGACATGTCAGACACTGAACCAGTCCAAGGAAAACTTGTTCTTTTATTGAATGTTTGTTAATTCCTTCTACCCGGACTCTTGCCAGCGTCTAAAACCAGTAGAATGATTCCAAAATACGCATTTCAGGCCTGCACGTCTAGCTAGTTCTGGATGTTTTTGTGTCTCCCCTTACCTTAGCTGCCACCCAGGAAATGACTACAGCTGCGTCTAACACTAATGATGAACCTTACATGACAGAGGGTCTGATGTTTTCAATTGCCTGCACTCTATTTATCTTTGTACATATTTCAGTTCTTCAAAGTTATATTTTAATTATTGTTGAACTGAATGTTGACTAAACAGTCAGAAAAGCCTCTGCTCTCTTTCACACTCTCTATCCCAACCTCAAATAGACAAAACATTGGGCTGTAGTTACAGCTGTAACTAGTAATTAGCTAACTGCCGATCCAAGAAATGCATTTCCCCACATAACGTTTCCACTTCCAAACCATGAGTAAAAAAGCAGAAGTGTGCCCCAGAACTATACAAATCCATTAACCCACCCCTATCTGTACATCCTTCTATCTGCTCACCATCTAAACATTATCACGTCTATTCTCCATCTCTGGTTCTCATTATGCAACCGGTCTAGATTACCCAACACCACTATTGCGCTGTATATCCAGGCCAAGTGATGCACATAAATGGCCCTTAATCCAACTACAGCACAGGTAACCGGAAACCAGATTATCAGTGGCACCGGCTTCCTTAGCTGTCCTCTGCCCACAACGTGAACCCATGGCGGCCCTGTGATGGCCAGGTCCAGAGACGTAAACCACAAGTGCTCCACTCACACACTGAGGTCTGGCCTCTCCCTTCAACCACCATACTGTGGTCCACTGACCAGGGAGGCAGTTAAGGCAGAAAGGACTAAAAATAAACACCATGCAATTTCCAATTTAAAACTGCTATCTCACTCCAAATTTCTTTGTATTGTGCAGAGGGGGGGAAGACATTTGGAATGAGATAGGATACTGTTTATTTGAAAGGAACACAGAAACTCTTGCACACACTTTTGTGCAAATATTAGACCTGCGTTACCTAACCTGATGCAATTTTCTAAGGTGTGCTCAACAATGGAAGCAAAATAAATTTCAAGTATGTGTGATAAAGGTGAGGATGGTCTTTGTGGGTTTTCTATTAAGGCAACTGATTTAGAACACACTTGATGCATGAAGGAGAAACCACAACAGTAATCTTCTGTCCCTGTCAAGCATGCGGTGGATGAGTCCATCCACAGATACTGCATACTTCAGAAAGGAACCGTCTGCTGAGACAACACGGCAAAATGCAGAGACCAGCAAAACCTCAACTCTGCATAACAATGTGTAAAAGAATTTAAAGGAGCTCTGACAGGCATGAAGGAGAAACCTGTATTTTACAGCATTTAACATAACTTCTTATTATGGGACTCTGTAATTCTTTAAGGAAAAAAATGTACGAAAACAACCGGCCCAACATTTGAAATTGGTAAAGTGAGAGTCCAGTCTCCCACACTTCTCTCCCACAATCCCCATCCTTGAGTTTTACTTTGCAAAGTGATGCAAGGCCTCAAGGCCACCAAGCCACTGACTGAAAAAAATGTTATGAAGGTCTTTTGATGCATTTTTTGTGTTGACATAAACAGCAGAATTTGGGGGAGATCACTATTCCTTTATCACCAAACAAGTAATGACAAGTCATATTGGACTTTCCCTAGAAAATGTGCTCATTTACTGTGCTCACAAACTGTCTATTACAAAGCAATGTTTCAGAATAAAAAAAAATCAACATTGTTATCATAATACACTACATGCTCAGTTATAACCCGTACCACAGTACTTTCCATAAGCTAAAAAGAAAGAACTAACATCCTGACAAAGGCCGATAATTTACTACATGAACTTGTTGATATGAACTGTAAACACTCGTTATTATGAGCTGAAGTTGAGTTTTGACTGTACAGCATCACAAGTTAACTCATCTCATGTAAAACCCAATGATAATCATACAATACACACACAGCCACATACACTGTTCTGTTGTCTACAGCCTGGAACTGACAGGAACAGCATATGCTACTTGTTCTGCCTCCGTCTGCACCATGTGTTAACGCTGCGCCGTGCTATTTATACCAGGCTGACCTGCACATCCGCAGGGACAGAGTTTAAAGACAACAGGTTTGTTGTCTGTGGTTTTTACAGGTTCAGTCCAGAGTCTTCACATTTCTGGGGACTGGAATCTCTTAAAGTTCTTCCTCAAATGTGGGGAGATGTTCATACCATCTACCTGATTTGTTTTCTTTGAACAAAATTCACACAATACAGCTCACACAGCTCAGTATTTACGATCATGTTCATGGCTAAAGCTGACAAACAGGGCACTGCAGACCCCACCACCGGTACTCCCTCTCTGTCTAGTTTGTGGTCCAGCTGGCCTCCTGCTAAACTAAGACCAGTTGGCTGTGCAAGTACATCAACTCTTTGTTTGTGTTTTTAATTCTACCCGCTTCTCTCTCAAACAGTGGTAAGTGTTCCCATCCCACCCTGCTGGTCAGACTGAGTGGGCTGCAGAATCAGAGCCAGGCTTGTGGTGATCCACAGCATCCTGAGGCTTCCGTGACTTATCTTACCAACTCTACTCAAACAAGATGGAGAAGCACTGATCTGACAGAATGAAGAAAGACCCAAATTAACTTTCTATTTACGCGACTTTCTAGCCAGACTAAGATAAATACTCATAAAGACCTAACCTCAGATGAGGTGGCCCCTTTGCTTTGTTTATGATCAGCTGATGCGGACTTTTGCAAAAATGTGTTTGGATGTTTTATGGTTTAATCAGACAGCAGAGGCAGGTTTCAATCAAACTTCTCAAGAGATAGCGTTCTGAAAACAAACACAAAACTGGCTTTTGTATAGTATGGGATTGTTGGTCAACTTTGGCAGATAAAAAATGGATTAGTAACAATTTAAAAAGGATATTTGACAAAGAAACTGAGGGATGTTAAAGGTGTCAAAAACAAAGGCAATAAAAAAAGGTACTGTGTTTAGAAATATGACAAATCTGGGTTCAGATTAAATCTAATGGGCATGATATGAACCTAATCTGGATCAATCTGGTCATGGAATTAACTCTTCCCATCCCTTTACAAATGACAAACAGGACATTTGATCCCAACCACTCCAACTGGCTATGTAATGACATGAATGGTTTCCTAAAATGATTTCAGTTCAGGTCATTTATGATACCTCAAAGGCATCATGACCCAAAGAGAACTGAGAAAAACTATTCCTTCTTCTTATTTAATGACAAATCTACCTCAAAATATTGCAGAAGTGTTAAAGTAGTGTTATATAAGCCAGGTTAAAGTGAAAGGGTGTTACTGTTGTGGCTGAGGTAAACATTAATAGATGCCTGCCTCCACCTCTGCCAAAAAACGTGTGTTTTAATCCTCTTCAGCATCGCCTCATATTACTTATTATCAAATCATACTGACACTGTGAATACTCCAGCTGTCTGCAGAATTCTGCTTCATCAGCATCCTACATCAGCTATGGCCAAGAGGTGCAGTATGTTGTTGATGAGGACCTCATCAGCACATTTAAGTTGATTAAAAACCTAAATAAGATATGCATAACAAACATTTACAGAGGCACATTCAAAACATGAGAATGCTGCATACCTTCTGTGGAGCTTTCAGCAGTCTGTGGACTCCAGCAATCTGATTTATTAGTGGAATATCTTCCCTGAAAGTGTACAGAGGTGGCCTGGTGGGCTCGGGGAAATTGGTGCTGTTAAACGGATCAGTATCATCTAAGAACTGTACCCTGCATACAAACGTAGCCATGATGTATCCATGCAAGACGGTTTTTGAGATGATCAAAATAGTGGATGCGACACCAAAGCTTCTGTGACAGACGCGCAGACTACCGGCAGGTCTTCTGCAGTAGCAAAATCCTGCACCCTCTGTTATCCTTGGACCTTCTCCATTCGCTTCACGCAGTGCAGAGGACTCCGGACAAGCTACGCAACAGTCCAAAAGTACAGATCCGGCTGCTCAAAGCGGGTTGAAACAGCGGTGTCCAAGGGCATTGCGGGCGGTTGAGGCGCCGGGGGAGACTGAGACTGCGGACGGGACTGCAACACTTGGCGCCTGGTCTGTGAGAGCGATGGGAAGCGGCTCCCTCCTCCAGCACTAACTCTGCCAGGGGACACAGCAGCCGGAGCCCAGCCGGCCGACACAGCTCAGATTACAGGCACAACGGCGCCCTCCAGTGGCCGAGAGGGGAAGGACAGAGAGAGGTCCTCCACATCTACACTGGCAGCCATCCAGAAAGGCTTGGTATTATCATTATAGGCTGTTGAAAAGTGTCTCTCTCTCTCTCTCACACACACACACACTTTGAGTACTGAAATAGAGGGCACTAAGGGTCTAGCGCACTGCCTCCACCTGTCTCACATCAAGATGACAACAGGAATCACACAAATAATTTTACAATAATGTGAATATTTAATAAACGAGCCGTGCATAATCTGCATTCAAGTATCATTTAAAAATGTTTTCCGTCGTTTAGTGCAGGCACATATTTGACCTTAGAAAAAATCACAAGGCACACCACCAACCAAAACTGTCACAAAAAGTATGAATTAAAGGGGAACTAATACAGAACCCAGCAGCAACCCCTTGTGAACAGTACAACATTCACAACACAGATCGTATTATTAGGAAGTAAACCCTCACATCTGAAGTGTTATCATACAATAAAATCTATAAAATATTTATTTTCCTTTAAATATCAGCCACTTCTGTGCTTTGAGCCGGCCATATTTCATAAAACAGTTCAAATGTCATGTGCGTTCCTGGTCAGCAAAGGCTTTAAAGCACCCCCCACCCCCCCAACACTCTCTTGCATCAGTCTGTTACTGAGGTCCAGGACATAGACAATGTGAGCCACTAGTGCTACAGGGTTTGACAGACCGTGAAGGTTCAACTCCCAATCCAGGCCTGGAAGACAGGATACTGTTCCATCAGCAGCTGGATAAGTTGGACAAGGAACAAATGGGATAACAAGGCCCAGTACATGCTGACCTGTGTGGGACTGGGAAATGTCTGGTGCTTCCCCTTTCTGTGTCAGAGCCATGTAGATGGAAAATCAACTTTAACCAAATGTGGCTATTTTCAATAATATAGTTTGTCTGCCAAAAAAAAGATTCAAAGATAGAGATATTTTTGCTGTTTTACTGTGTATTGGTGGCAGACCGCATTAAGGCTGTGTGGTGTTTTGCACATGCACAAGTGTTTTTATACACCGGACTTTTTTTTCTTTATTTTTATACATCCTTACAGAATATACTAATATATCTTTTTATATATTTATTTTCATGTTTATTTGATTTACGTTACATCAATACAACTTAATTTTTTTTTTTTTTTTTTAACACAACTGCTGTTTTCTGTCTTCTACAATAATGTTTAAATAAAAGAACTTGTTATATTTGGTGAAAATGATTACAAACAACATATATTACAAATACAACTGTTAATAGTTTTTCATTTGTACCTCTAGGGCAATTCAATTGCTTAATATTACCATATTTTACTGTTTCTTCCATCAACTTATTGATAAGACTTTAGAATTTTAATTGTTTTAACTGTGCTTAGTGGTTTTCATTGTGTGTTGTGTTCCTTCAGGTAGGTTTTATATTTCCTGAATCACATTTTTTATGCATTTCTTTTTTTTTTTAACACCATTGTTTCTTGTTGATTCTTTGCTATACTAAAAACCTCTGCTGCAATATATTCTGACGTAAAATAAAAGTGAACTAATGAAGAAGGTGTTAATTACTTGGCAATATGTGGTCTAAAATACTGGGCTTTACATTGTTATTGTTACAAAAAGTCCTGCAGGTCATAAATATTTGTTATTGAGGTGAACCCTGTATATAATCTTATATTATAAACTGAAACGTGGTGAGCTACAGAAATCTACACCTTGGAGTAATGCTGCATATTTACAATATAATATACACTAAAGTCTATATACCAAAGCATATTTCAGGTTAACACATTCTTGATTTTACAATATCAATATCAATATCAATACAATATCTAGTATCTAGTGATACTAGTGAAGCTGGTGTACAGTTATGTGGTTTAACACATTTCTAAACTGAGAGGAAAAATGACTATGAATCATGACCTAATGATGGTGCATTACTGTCCAGCTGGGGTCACTGTTGTGACGTTGACAGATTGCAGTAAAAAATAAATAAATAAAACACCATACATCAGTCCTTTGAAAAACAGGGCAGATTATAAGAATTCAGATTGTTCACACTGTAGGAATATTTAAGAATGACTGAAAATATTTTCTGCATCTTGCCAGTCAATTTTTATGGTTTTACTTCTCTGATTCTGGAAAAGTAATATCAGAATCCCATTACCTTACCCATTACATTAAAAACAGAATAGGATAGAAATGCAGTAGCAATTTTGATGACATCTATATATGGCTTCCCTTGCACAACAATCATGAAAACAACAGTACTGTATTTAAGTAGAAATTTGAACACATGACTGACATTTCTAGAAATACATACTTGTTTTGCATAAAACTGTGCAGGCAAATCTTGCTAAAATTTACTATCATTAATATAAAATAAAAATCCCCCCACTGATTCATTTATTATGAGGTGTTACTATAGATTAAACAATGCACATATATAACAGTACATGCAATAATAATAATAATAATAATGAGACCTACCATTACCATTAGCAATATAACAGACAGATAAATGTTATCGGTGCTTATAATCCAGTAACACCGTTTGCATAAATCAACAGGACTTTTCAGCATTTTTTTTTTTTACTTTAATATTTATAACTGGGGGTAGCCATGACCTGATTGCTGCCCCCCCCCCCCCCCTCCTCCCATTGGAGTTTTGTTCCATGGGTTCCTCATGAGTGTTATTGCCAGTTTTATCAACATCACATCACAGCGCTTTATACAAAGGCTTTGCTTTAAACAAACGAGCCAAATTGTTCCCACAGCATCTAGAGTCAACAGAAACATAAGACAGATAAGGTGAACACCAGTCCCTCTTTGGACTCAGGTCACCAAGTCACTCCCTTCACTTCAGACAGAGGAGACGGATCAAACCAAGACTTTCCTTTGCTGCTTAAATTACATTAAAATGTCCAAAGAGGCACAAACAATAAAAGCTGGAAACACAGAGCAGATGGAGGATAAAGGACCAAAAGAAATGGAAGAAAGACCAAAATGGGATAATAAAGTTCAATATTTGCTAACGTGCATAGGATTTGCTGTGGGCCTTGGTAATGTGTGGAGATTCCCATATTTGTGCCAAACGTATGGTGGAGGTAAGAGCTAAAATACTGATGACAGACAGCAAAAGGCAAAATTAAAAAAAAAACAAAAAACATGTAAGTGAAATTAGAATGCAGACATTAATTATGAGCGTGTGTTATTTGTATTCTTTAATTGTTTTATCTGAGCTTTAAACCTCTGCCAAATGTCATCGAACAACAACTGATATGATTTCAATTTACAACTACTTTAATAAACCTTTTTATGTGACTATCCACATATACAATTCAACTGTACTTTTCTTTTTTTTTTTTCCAGATTTCTCTTTTTTTTCCTTCATGATAAATTGAGAAAAACCAGATCAGAAGTGTTATTATAGGTTACTTGATTTTCACAAATGATGTTAAAAGAGAACGCTTTAATGTGATTAAAAATAGAGAAAACATAAGGACAGAAAAAATATTAAAATATTTCAGTCTAATTGCAGACGGTGGTTTGTATTGCATACAGCAGATTATTGATGTGTGGCAAAAAATAATCATCTGTAATATTACGTTGCATGTTCATACTATTGAAATATTCCATATTGTTGTTGATGTTGATGACTGTTATTTACTGTGTCCACCACAGAATGCATTATAATATACATTCATTCATTTCAAGTTATGTGTACAAAGAACTAATTGCAGAGCTAATATATTAATAAATACAGATGATCAAGACAATATGGCAATTGCCATGAACACTAGTAATAACAAAATAAAGTATTACAAGAATTTGCTCAAAAACGAGTGGGGAGAAGAAAATGTATTAAATCCTGCCCCCACCTCTCATTTATACAACATAACACATTATTTTTGGTTCCTTAATGATAAAGTTAAATAACAGATAGTTAAAAGATTAGGATGTACATGTAACTATCTAATTTATAGACTGTATAACTTATAAGACCATATATTTCAACAATAATTACATACAAACAGTGGTAATGAGAGTGATATACCAACATGATAAACAACAACAAGCAAATACCAACAAAGGTAAGAAAGAGCCAAGGATACATTTGATATATTGCCTGGTATTACGCCCTATAGTCTGATGATGAGTAAACACAGTATGTGGCATTAAAATAAATATTGTAGAGTGGGATGAATGCATGAATGAATGAGCTGATAAAGCTCCAAAGGCTGATAATAAAATGTCCAGTGTGCATAAAGTAAATGACCTTCAAAAGTATATATGATGTCAACAACTTTATTAGAGGAGGCCAGCTGCTACTGACAAGGTTGTGTTAGATCTCTTTGATTCATCTTGTGTTTTATTCCAGGGGCCTTTCTGATTCCTTATTGCATTGCTCTGGTGCTGGAGGGTCTTCCTCTGCTGCACATGGAGCTGGCCATCGGGCAACGGCTCCGCATGGGAAGTGTTGGCGTGTGGAATTTCATTTCCCCCTACATGGGAGGTTTAGGTAAAAAAAAAAATGTACCGGTAATATCCCACTGTGATGGAAGTTATTGAACCAGGGGATGTAGAGTCAAAGATAAAGCCAAACCTCACTGTTCTCTATGCTGTATTATTTTGTCTCCACTCAGGTGTGGCGTCCTTAATCGTATCCTTCCTGGTTGGTTTGTTCTACAACATGATTCTGGCCTGGATCCTTTGGTACTTCTTCCATTCCTTTCAAAACCCTCTTCCATGGCGGGACTGCCCAGTAAATGCAAACCTGACAGGTATTTACATGATGAACTTTTGCTTTAATATAAGTATGAACATATTGCGAAGATCAACGAAAGGCAAAGAGAAACCACAAATTTAAAAACAGAACCCTCCAAACATCGAAGGCAACAAACCAACCAAGGAACACAATGCAAAACTACCTTATTGTGTCTCCACAACAACATTTAATGTCTGAAATGGAGTAGGAAGAAGCCAAGTTTATATTGTCATACCCCAATTTTATATAGCTAATATATGGGTGCTTCTATGAAACTGGGTACATTTTGGTACCTGGCATTTTGACAGCTTTTTAGAATGAACTAGAAAAGCACTCAGAGAGCTAAGCAGCACAGTTCCCCCACATATTGTGACTGACACGCCGTAATATTACTCCTACATTTGTTTTTTTATCTATTTTATTAGACTCTTGACACTGGAAACATACCCAAAGAAATGTGAATTACATGCTCCTAACAACGAAATTAACAATCCACATTTCCGTAATGGTGGTTTTCTTCTGGATCTGGCTCTATAACTATTGAAGATACGTCTATAGAAAAGTCCATGGACTATATGAGAAAACATGAGTCGCCATCTTGTGGATATTTGTTATTATTACCACAGCAATGCCAATGATAACTAATAGAGAATCTTTAAAAAAAATTCCTGGATCCAGACAGTGATCCGGATCACCTCCTAAATTTAATCATCTGTTCATTGTGTCAGAGCAAACATTTCCTGAAAATTTCATTAGGTTTGGTCAATAATTAACTGAGATACTGAGAAACAACATTTTCCATTGACCCCAATGTTAACGAAAATTTCAAAGTGATCCAGAATCCAGGATTTCTTCCGGATCACTCCCAAAAGTTACTCATATCTTCCTTGTGCCATTGCCAACAAATCCTGAAAATTTCATCCAAATCCGTCTATAGCTTTTTGAGTTATGTTGCTAACAGACAAACAAACAATCAAACAAATGCCGCTAAAAACATAACCTCCTTGGCGGAGGTAAGTATCCTTTTCTTCTGTTATTAAATGCTTAAATCACAGACAGACCTGTTCATTAACTATGATCGTTCTCATGTCTTTAACACAGGGTATGTAAAAGAATGTGAGGAGAGCTCACCTGTGAACTACTTTTGGTATCATACGACATTGAACATAACACCAAACATTGAGACCAGTGGGTCTATAGAGTGGTGGCTGGTGTTGTGTCTTGCATCGGCCTGGTGTCTGGTGTACATCTGCTTCATTCGAGGAATTGAGACAATTGGAAAGGTAATACAACTAAAAGTCTTCTAATTCTTATATGTGTTATACGTTCAAACCAGATCATACTGATTTGGGATAAATGCAGGGACCATTTGACTCAATGAAGTCGAAGTCACTGAAATCACAAGTTAAAGTCGTTCTATTATGTTGAACAGAAATACATCAGTCTTATTAGCCTCTAAGGTTAACATGTCATAATTAATGCTTGTGTTTAGTAAGGTTCTTACATACTTTAACCCATAAAGACCCAATGCTACTTTTGTGACAGTTCTCAAATAATTTTTTTCCCTCTATATTTAAGATTATCTAAGTGATTTATCAGCATTTATTATAAAACAATTATCCATATTGTGCATTTTTCCTGTGAAAATCAGGTATTTTCCAATATTTAATGTATTGATCAAATAGATGTTCATAAAAGCTCAGATCAAAATTGATGGTTATTGTATCAAAAACAGAGGAAACTCAATAAAAAGTGATATTTTCAGTAAAATATATCATTAAATGGCATCTCCATCCACTGTCATTTATTACATTTCATGGAATTTACTGGTGAATCGATGTTGTAGAGGATGATGATGTTTCCATGGTAGCCACTGAACATCTAAATGGATCAATATATGTATTGATAGGATTAGTGGATCAGCAGGTATTAAACATTTTCGATCAACAGATGATTTTGGGGCGGTGGGGGACGTATGGATCTTTATGGCTTAATAACAATGGATCGTCCTATATAAGTAACAACAATTCAATACTGTTGAGTGGAGGTAAAAACCTATCATGCTTAACGCTTGTACTAACAGTCAGCCAAACTAATATGGGAAATGTCAGTTGTGAGGGTATATAAATTGTTAATCATGATTTGATTTTTTTTTTCTCCAACAGGCCATTTATATCACAGCTACCTTTCCATATCTGGTGTTAACCATCTTCTTGATCAGAGCATTGACTCTATCTGGAGCAGCAGATGGTTTAGTTTATCTCTTCACTCCAAATGTAAGTTTATTACTTACACAGTTTTGATTTCACACTGTGAAATTGTGCAACATCTCACATCTGCTGTAGCTAAAATAAATGTTCCCCTCACAGTGGGAAACCCTGAAAAATCCTAAGGTCTGGTTGGATGCTGCCACTCAAATCTTTTTCTCCCTGTCTTTGGCCTTTGGAGGACTCATTGCTTTTTCCAGTTACAATCCACAGAAGTAAGAATGACTTCATCATTTTTACCCAGTCATTAAAAACATGATGATAAAAATACTCAGGCAGTTATTATCTTTACAGGAATGACTGTGAGAGAGATGCCCTAATTGTTGGTTGTGTGAACAGCCTTACATCATTATATGCTTCAATTCCTATTTTTGCCATTCTTGGATTTAAAGCAAATGAAAACTACAATGCCTGTCGAAACATGTATGTACCACTGAGATAATTATTATGTGCTATAGAACAGTATAACTCCATGATAATACAGTAGCATCATTAGCACATGTGCTGCTGATGGTCTATTATTCCTGATTATTTAATTATAAGGTGCCAGATTGACTATTCTAATCAAACCTATTCAGTAAAGATAAAAAATGAAACCAGAAAATGGGTGCTTCTGTGAAACTGGGTACAGTTTGGAAAACATGGCTTGAAATAGTCTTATATATAAATAAAAACACTGTGTTACAAGTGTTGATCCTAGAGTTTTTTTTATAATCCAGACCTGAGGGTTTTTCATGAATCGGCAGTCTCATTCCAGGTTTTCGTGTGTAACTCATCGTGTCCACTAGCGTTACATGTGTAACCTGCCCATTTAAACACAAATAAATCCCAAATTATTTCGCAACAGCTGTCATCTTTCCAAAACATTCTGTCTTGCATAATTAGTTCAATTCCCAAAATGTACACGGGAGACAATAAAAAGATATTCAAAAAAATAGTAGTGCAGAATTTTCCTGTTCTTTTGCCTGTGCTATAGATGAATTTCTATAAATAAATAAATAAAATTATA
>JAPSES010000228.1:5041426-5053268 GCA_029822895.1 Maxillicosta whitleyi
TATGTGTGTGTGTGTGTGTTTTATCTGAAAAACAGTTTCTCTTTAAAACAGTCTTAAAGTGCTTCCAAACTTGTATCATTATGTATGGTTTCAATTTTTAGCCCCAAAGTCCTGTTTTTAGGGACCAGTTTCATAGAAGCACCCAGAAAATAAACAGGTATTTCAAAACAATTTATTATTATAATTAGTGATGCGTAATCTTACACAATTAACACATTCATTTTATTACAGAAACATACTAAGATTGACAAATGCCTTTAATGTCGGTGATGAAAACATAACTCTTGAAAACTATGATGAGTGGTTGAATTATCTCAATGCAACTAATCCCATGGAAGTTGAAAGTCTCAATCTAAAGACCTGTGACCTACAGACTTTCCTCGATCAGGTACTGTACTTATTTTTATATACTTATAGGTCTGATTTAAATACATTTTGTGTTACATGTGCTACATGAGATCTCCTTTCACATCATACCTGTAGAGCGCCTCTGGAACCGGACTGGCCTTCATTGTGTTCACTGAGGCTGTGATTAAAATGCCAGGTTCCCAGGTGTGGTCGGTGCTTTTCTTTGTCATGCTCTTCAGCCTGGGCCTGTCATCCATGTTTGGAAATTTGGAGGGGGTTCTCACTCCTCTGCTGGACCTGCACATGGTTCCACCCTGGCTCCCTAAAGAGATTTTTACAGGTAACATGTGCTTTCCATAAACAAAAAGAGCATTCAGCAGGATGGAAGGATAGCAAAAAATAAACAATTAATGACATTTTATCCTATACAATTCTCTGGTATTTCCTATATTTATATGCTTATGTAGATGTTCAAAAAAATCAAACACTGAAAAAAGCATCTATCAATCACTTTTAAATGTCAAAGGTTCTTAAATAAAATTTTTACTGGTGAATCAACGTTGCAGAAAATGCTTTTGCATGTCCATAACAGAGCCTCTGAATGTCCAAATGGGTCAAATCTGGTGACATATCTGATCCAAGAAGCCACATTTTACATGAATTATCTAAATGTATTGAGAGGATTTGTGTTTCTAAAGTTATTGAACACTTTAGATCAGTAGATGCTACTGTTTGGTAGCGGCTGTTTAGGTCTTTGAGAGTTAAAGGCCTTTTATTAGAGTTCAAAGAAAGAACAGAGAAACTACAGCACAGAAGTAAGGATAAATTAAGAGTTGTGTAGGCCCTCATGAGGTAACAAAAACAGTTATACAGTCACGGAAAAAATTATTAGACCATCAAATGTAATCAAAAACAATAGTTATGCAATTAAGTACTAACTCCTGTGTGTATCACGTGACTAAAACAGACAGTAAAGAAAACAAGGAATGTCTAAAAGCACAGTTTTTGTCAGTAAAATGACATAGATATTGATGGAAGAACTGCCAAGATTTTGGTTATTATCAGAAAAACTTGGAAAATGGACAGATATCAGCTCTGAAATTAAACTCTTGAGCTATTTTTGTTGTTTTCATTATATTTGTCCAAACAAAGATGTATCTTTAGTTGTACCAGGCATTAAAATGAACAAGAAAATGAAGAGAAAAAAAAGGGTGGTGTAATAATTTTTTCTGCAGCTGTATCTGGGCACTTTGCCTGAATAAGATCATGCCATGATTTTTGTCTGTTACATGATATGATCTCAGCCTTGCCTTCTCTTTGCATGTGATACACACAAATACCAACTTCTAAAAGCCTCAACGCGAGAGCAAAATTCAACATATTGTAATTCAACTGATCTGACATGAAGAAAGGATTGCGTCTTCATTGATACTTGATAACAGGTTGTAGAAAATCTGCGCTGACAGAAACAGTGGGTTTATTTCAAGTGTTAAATATGTAAGAAACAGGTATAATTACGCAATTCTAATTCATCACAGAAACATGAAAAAGCTACACTTCACCTCATCATCTATATTTATGTCTAATCTTTTTGGAGAGAAAGTAGAGAGCTGCAGAAGAAAGGTGTATATTTTCAAATTCTAGTGTTTTTTCCCCTCCCATTTTCTAATTCTGACAGTGTAGGAGATGCATGATATTACAGTGGATCTAGAAGCAAATTTAATTGGGAATATTCCTTCTCATGGTAACAAAAATAGAAGAGAATGCCCTTTATTTTCATTATACTGAATGTACAATGAGATTGGAGAGCTTCTCCTTTTTCAGTGGAAACAGGTAATTATGGGTAAAGTATGAGGTGCAAAATATATATAAGATGAAGTCCTATAAGAAAAAAGTGCTCTATATACAAATATGAAGGGAAAAAAAGCATAAAAATTGAGAATATAAACAATGTAAAAAAAATATATTTTGCAAAGGATGGTTGAATATTTACAGAATAATTATAGAGCACAGGGTAATTAATACTCAAAGATGACTATGTATCACATGTGATTATTATTCACACAATGATTGTATTGCACAAATAAATAAATAAATAACAAGCGCTGCATTTCCTGTTTTTCCACTCACAGGTTTAATATGTCTCACCTCCTTCACTGTGGCTCTTATCTTCACTTTGAGCTCTGGAAATTACTGGCTGGAGATTTTCAACAGCTACGTTGGATCCATGCCTCTGCTCATCATAGCGTTCTTCGAGATCATCAGTGTGACGTACATCTATGGAATAAACAGGTCATATTTAGAACTCTGTCATTTTTACACTTACAATAATACTGAGAATGTGAATAATGTATGTGTTTGTCCATGCATTCACAGGTTTAATGACGACATAGAGTGGATGTCAGGCCATAGACCAAACATTTACTGGCAGGTGACTTGGCGCTTCATCAGCCCTTTCATGCTTCTTGCAGTTTTTGTTGCATATGTTGTGGTTGAAGCTGAAAAACGACCAACATACAACACCTGGAACCCCAATTATGTAAGACTGATATCAGTATCACAGTGTGATAATTGTGCTAACTGTTAAATCAAACAACAAAGAAAGGAAAAATGACTTTGTGCCCCATTACCCTCACAGGTGTACTTCCCCCTGGCTGATGTTCTGTACTATCCTGAATGGGTTTATGTGATCTGCGTGCTCCTGTCTGTCATTCCTATCATTTCCATTCCTCTAGTGGCATTCTACCACTTTGGGAAATTCCTGAAGAAGACCATCATCAACAGGCACAACCAAAATCCATATGCAGTGGAAATCAGTTTTGGAGATCTGTAAATGACACTGTGTGCCCTACACACACACACACACACACATATATATATATATATATATATATATAATCTACAGATTACAGTATGAATGAAATTATCAGTAGTTCAGTCTAATTTATGTAACAGCAACTATTAAAAGTTAGTTAACACTTTAATTAATTTACATTAATGCAGAAAATGATAAGTGTCATATTTGTGTAAATATGTGATTAAAATATAATTCCTTACTTGGAAGCTGACGGACAACTTTCTTCAAGTGTGATGTCACTACAACGTTTTAGAAGTGGAATGTGTTTGAATTATATTGCATAGCCTGATATTTGTTGCACTGTAATGATCCTATCAGTCATTGGCTAACATTATGCATCATCCCTGTTTGATACTGTACGTCACCTCTTATTTTAGTGTCTATTTTTTGCCCTCTACTGTTGCATGATGAGTCCTTTATGAAACTTATTTTGCATGTCAACGGTGCATGTAGGTGTAAAAGCTTGTGTGTGTGTGTGTGTGTGTGTGAGGGTGTATGCATGTGCTCATTGACCATGTGTTATGTGCCTGTATTTTGAGTCATTGGAGTTACACAGTTGTCCTTTTTTTTTGTGGTGTGGGTGGACAGTGATATTGTCCCCCTGGTATCACGTGCTTTGGAATATGCTGGCTGCCTTTGTTTTCCCTCTGGCTGTTCTGCTTTTCTGGCAATTTCATACAATGGTGCACTTGAACACTGTGATGTTATTAAGCCTTTCAAACTACTACAGCCTGAATTCCAGCTCTCAGGAAACACTAGCATCCCAATGTAGGATACATGGCACAACATACATCATCAAAAGACAACCGCAAGGATTGAGTGTAACATCAGAACAAAGGTGAGAGTAGACTCTGCCTCGTGTTTTTTTTTTTTATGTTTGTTTTATTATGGCCTGTATAACACTGCATTTAAAGACCATTCAAAAGCTTCCTGCTAATGTTTGTCTTACTAATCTATAAATGTTTTCTTACACATGCTTCTGCTTCTTTCTTGCTTCTCAATCTAACTTCCAGCGAGCTATGCCTTATGTCTTTTAATACATTTTAAACTTATGCTCATATGTGAGCATCTTGTAGAGGATGTGAGAAATGTCATTAGTTAGTAACAATAAACTTGCTTTGGTATGAGAAATCTAAACTTTGAAGTGATGTGAAGCTGTTGCACACATGAATAAAAAGCTGTGACATTAACTACAGGAGTATAGTGTGGTAAGTTCAACTGTATTTTTGACCTTAAACTAGGCAATGTCCCAGCGAGCAGATGCCTCCCAGTGTAGTGGGGTTGTGGTTGAGTTTGAGTCTGACATCAAGGATGCAAGAGCCAAAAAAGCCAAGAATATACCAGGTGAACTCAGCTTTGAACCTGAACTAGAATTTATGCAATGTGTCTGCCAGTGTATGAAATGTGAGCTTATTCTATTTTCATACACTTCCTCACAAGGTTCAGCTCTTATCTACCTCAAAGGTCCCAAGTTTCTCATCTATGTCAGTGGAGCACTGTCTATGTGGGTAAGAAACACTCCTCACATATACCAACCAAACCAAAATGACTGAAAAGCATTAGCTTTGCTGTGAACTGTGTGTTAAAGGTCACACATTAGGATGACCTTTCATATCATATTGACAGGGTGATCGCATGTGGCACTTTGCAATCTCTGTGTTCCTGATTGAGCTGTACGGCCGTAATCTGCTGCTGACTGCAGTGTTTGGACTGGTAGTAGCTGGGTCAGTGCTTCTCCTTGGGGCTTTGATTGGAGACTGGGTTGATCGAAATCCCAGGAATAAAGGTATGCACTAACAATTTTACATATATTTTATGCAGAATATAAAAAAAAAAAACAGTGATACAGATCAGTGGATTGCAATCTTGAGCCCAGAGGACTGCTGGTTTCCTGTCACACTTGGTGGTAAATTACATTTTCCCAGTGCCTGAAGTGTAAATCAGTCCCAGCTTTGATAGCTAAACTCAAACACAGCAGGACTCAAGTCTCAAGGCTGACAACCACTGACATTCTTTTAAGGCTAATATTTATTTTCTGCATGTTTTTGTGTTTTGAGAATCTGAAATTGTTTTTTTTATCTCCTATTTTAGTTGCACATGCATCTCTTTTCATTCAGAACATCTCAGTGACAGTATGTAGCATTGTGCTCATGTTGGTGTTCTCATATAAGCATTGGATTGAACAGATCTGGGATGGATGGCTTACTGTGAGTAGACACTGCACATCTGGGTGATAAAAACATTTCATAACTTGAAACAATGTGGGTCTGCTAACAGTATATTTACCTTAGTCAGTTCACAGAGGAGTTACTGCTGCTGTTGTTCCAATGTCATGTGTCCCTCTTGTCTCTGCTTCTGAGCTTGTGGCTACTCTGTGCTGTCATAGTAACATGTTGCATCACAAAACTTACACAAGGTGGTTTGTTATACGGTGGTGATCATCCTGGCAGATGTGGCAAACCTTGCAAGCACAGCGCTGACCATTGCCATTCAGAGGGATTGGATTGTGGTTATCACTGGCTACAACCGGGGTCACCTAGCTGGTGAGGGGATTCAGTCTGTTGATTTATATTTTGGTTTGTATCCCTTGTTTATCATGGGTTTACAACTGGTTCAACACGATAAAGTACTGCATTTAATTGGCCCATGTTTGAGCTCAATGCTCAAACTCCTCTTGTGGAAACGCATTAACCTCTGTGTCTTTGATCCTGAAAAAAGGGATGAATGCGACCATGAGGCGGATAGATCAGGTGACTAACATCCTGGCCCCACTAGCAGTGGGCCAGGTCATGACCCTGGCCTCCAATGTAGTTGGCTGTGGCTTCATCCTCGGGTGGAACCTTGTGTCTCTGATAGTGGAGTTTTTCTTCTTGTCACGGGTCTACCGCATCGTCCCAGCTCTGTCAGTCAAACCACCGGTGGTGGAGGAAGATCAGGCTTATCTGCAGAGGGTGGAAAGGAGAGGGTCAGCAGGTACGCAAAGACTTTTTACAACCTCCCTTTTCATTCTTATTTTAGCAAAATACATGCATTAAAATCACACCACAATGGTACTTAGCATTCATGTTACAAAGCCTGAGGTCAGTGAAGTAGTGGTCAAATACAAACAAACTAGCAAATACTGAGTAGTATCCATCATATCCATATCCATCATGGAATGTGTAATAACACTAAAATTGTATAAATAATTTTTGTATAATTAAAATTTAGTCTTTTGGTTGAAAGTTGAAAATTTACTTAATTTACAACAGACTTCTCTTATGAATAAACATTATTCTAAAACTAGTCTTTGCTTTTACGTGATGAACAGAAGTGATGATGAAATTCCTGTTTCTGATCAGGTGAAGATAATACTACACAGCCTCATCCTCTGACAGAGGGCAACTGCAACACTCATCTGCACCTGAAAGAGATCACCAACTTGCCTCTGTGTTTCCGGAGATTTCGCTGGCTTGTAAGCACCTGCAAAGACGGCTGGAGGGCCTACTATCGTCAGCCAGTCTTTCTGGCAGGCATGGGTCTGGCTTTCCTCTACACCACGGTGCTGGGCTTTGACTGCATCACTACTGGCTACGCCTACACTCAGGGCATAAGCGGCTCTCTACTAAGTCTGCTGATGGGTGTATCGGCTATTACAGGGCTGATGGGCACGGTGATGTTCACCAGACTGAGGAAAACCTATGGCCTGGTCAACACAGGTATCATTTCCAGCTGCCTCCACCTGGGCTGCTTGTTGCTGTGCGTTAGTTCTGTGTTTGCGCCTGGCAGCCCTATGGATCTTAGCCTCCTAATGCCCTACATTACCTCTAACTCTTCCTCTGAGCTCGGAGGAATGGCTGGCCAGAGGCAAAAACACACATATCCACTGAGGGGAGGCAGCAATCAACCACTGCTACCTGACCGTTCTTCCATCCACTGGACCAACAACACTGTGCTTTTTGACAATGTGCCCTCTGGTGCAGCACCAGAATCATACATTTCAATTATCCTGCTGTTTTTGGGTGTCATCACAGCACGTATTGGTAAGTAAGGAGTGTGTAGAAGTGACTTATGTTGTGTACACATATTTATTAATGTGTATATGTATATCTATACCCATTCAGTTCAGCCAGTCCAGTATTTGACCAACAACAACATCTATTTTTGTGTGTGTCCAGAAGCTGAAGGAATCAGATGGTTGATTTAGTATCCACATCAACTTACAGCTCCATTAATATGTGTGATGTTTGCATTGTAGGTCTATGGTCCTTTGACCTGACGGTGACCCAGCTGTTGCAGGAGAACATCTGTGAGTCAGAGAGAGGTGTGGTCAATGGGGTGCAAAGCTCTATGAACTACTTGATGGATCTGCTTCACTTCATCATGGTCATCTCCGCTCCACAGCCGCAGCACTTTGGCATCCTAGTGATCATTTCTGTCTTGTTCATCACCACTGGGCACACCATGTACTTCATGTATGCGCACAAAACCAAAAGAAAACACCGCCTCGACACATAAGGAGTGTTAGCAGCCCACACATCCAGGCATGAGATGCTAACCAGCACTGACTCCACTCTGCACCTGTGAAATGAATGTCTCCCTCCAGTTCTTTCAGCAATATTATTGCAACACTCCACTTCTGACTTTGTCATTCATTTCAGCACAACACAGCTAGTGTCTGTCCCACCTCGGTTGCTCCCTTCAGCAGCAAACAAGAACTCAGGTGAAATAGAGTGGGAGAGACACTCTCCCTTTGTGTACATGAGCTGAGGTGGCCACAACAAATGCAGCAATGGTACCGCCAGGGGAGATATTCTAATCTAGGAAACAAAGGTTCACAGCTAATTCACCAGCACATGCCTTTGTAAACCTTGTAGGATTTAGCAGGACTTTCATCAAATTAGCCTGTCATCTCACACAGCGTTTGGATGGATGGATGGATGGATGAATGAATGGATGGACGAATGAATGGATGGACAGATGGACAGATGGATGGATGGATGGAGTTTTTTCTGCTCTTAACACAGCAAATGTCTGTTGCTGTGGTGTAAACACATAAACAAGATGAGACAGTACTTTTACAAGTGGCATAGGTGTTACTGATCCGTCCACTTGGAAATATTCCAGGATGTCCAAAGAGGAACATAAAGGGAACTTGACAAGAGATTGTTTGATTAAAAAGAACACAAGAGGCAGCCCCCTTTAAATGGACAGAAGCGAAAGGAGATAATATTTCCTTCCCCTGGTTTGTTTCTCTGTGGATGAATCAAGCAAACATTTGCCTTCCTTTATAAATGTGAAGATGGCACATGGTTTATCTATTCCAACATCAAATCCAATGTTTTTTTTTTTCTAGAAGGCAAAACTGTCAGCTTTTATCAATGAACAAATGCCATGTATGTTAAACAATAGACTCTATTTCATACAATCTACTTTATTCTAGTTGCTTGTGTACTTAGATAAAAAAAATAGTTTCCAAAATTTCTTTCCTTCCCATATAAAGAGTGATAGTAATAGTTTTAAAGAAATCAGAGGAATGTAATTCCTTTTTTTTTGACATGTTTGAAATCGGTAAAATTAGCTGTATGTTGATAGCAAACTTGTATCACTGCTGTTTGCAGTACTGCTTCATTCTTTTGTAGTTCTGATGAACTGAACATTAACTTACCTCAACCAAGAACAAGGATACTGATGGGAATGACTAGGGAAGTATTCTTAGATACTGTATGTTTTCATTTTTCCTTCATGTACAGTAAAAATAACCTTTTGTCATACAACCAGCACCACATCTCAATATATTTGTAGAATTTTCCTGTGAAGTTTCTGTGCTGTCTGTTGTCCTCATGTGTTTCCGACTGAACATTATGATAATAAAGATGAATGAAGATAACCTTTGCTTCAAATTGAATAATGAATATTTATTGCTTTGATCAACTCATTGTTCCAAGTTAATATAAGGAAATGGTCCAAGAAAAAGGAGAGCTCTGTGCTTTCATACGGCATTAACAATGCATGTACAATGAACACAATCACAGAATCTTTAAAGGCTTATTAAAGATTCTGCTCACAAAGGCCTTTACTAACCCTGAAGCTGCAGAGTGTGAATACTATACAGTATAAGGGTTTTCTTACAATTGTAGAACACAGGTGCAGCACATGAACATTTTTGCACAGGACCTATGATGAAGAAACAAAAAACTTAGTGAGCTGATTTGTTTCACTTTTCTTTGACATATTTTTCAAATATGCTAATCATATAGTCCTAATCTTTTATTTAATAACATCTACAACAAAAAACACAGTGCACAAGTCCTTCAGGAACCTTGAAGCAGACATGTCTACCAGCTAAAAATTCAGCAACACAGGCTGAATCCAAAGCCTCAATGAATGGATGATGACAGCACTCACTGTTATAAGTGTACACAAGAGGACTATGACAACCACAAGGACAATTTATCACTCACACAGCATATACAGTACGGCAAAGAGGGATATTTCAGCCAAGCAACTAACAGTTAAGTATTCTGCCAGATGCAAATGTAATGTCTTTTTATGGCCAGTAGAGGTCAATGTCACATTGAGTGGTCAAAACCATTACACTGGTGGAAATCCATGAATTTAAAATATATGTGCAATACAAGCTGTGCATCTGTGAATCACTACCATACTTGACAATTAAAGTATTAACTGTACTAGGAATGAAAAGTCATGGAAACTGTACAACACATTATGAACCTCTTCCAAATACCCAAAAACAAAGGTTCTTGAGACATATAGAAAATATCTTTACAGCAGCAAAGTTGTAATCATTTTTTTTTTTTAAATCATTATTAACAGAAAATATGTATAAAATAAGTATTTTGTCAGGATGGAATTCATTCTGCCATCCACAATATCTGCAGGGTGTAAAACTGTCATCATGAACTGAAGTGTATTTTGGTAAAAAAAATAATAAAATAAAATAAAATGTAAGTTATGATGCATAACTCTCTCACTATGTAACATACAACCTGTGTTTTATCACATATTTAATCAAAGCTGTGCCTGTATTAAAATCTCTGTTAGTATAACCTTAACAATGTTAGCTCCGGGTAAGCCAATGGACAAGTACTCAGTACTTGTCCATACAAGTCACATTTCCCCTGTGCTGCTGCAGGAGTCTAGTTTTTTCTGCAGCATTTTTAAGAATCTCATTTAATGGATAAAATTAAAAGCATTCACAGCATGATATCTATGTTGGTTCATGTCTTTTGCTGCAATTTTGTAAATGATATAGGCCACACAGAGTTTAAACCAAGGCCAAGGTGAAAATGAGCAGAATGCCTCCCTGGAAATATATTCATCTCCAGCTGGGAGAAAAATATGTGCCAAGCCACACTAGCTGATTTCAACAAGTCAATTGTCAAGCTGTGCCAAGCTCAGGTGACAAACAAAGCTCATCCCAGAACATAAAAAAGGCATTACAGTGAAACCAGACCACACTGAGTATGTCCTATGCATAGTGTCACAGCAGGACCAAGTAACCCAGAAGATCATGAATACACCTACCATTAAATGGAGGAAAAGGAATCCTACAACATGAATATGAGCATGTTCAACAGCTTCATCTAGGTTGATGGGACACCTGACCGCAATGCTGGAGCAAAGGCTAAATTTGGTTGCACATAGCATCTTGTACTAACTAAATGTGCAATAAAACAAGAACGTATATAAAACTTTCACTTCCAGCCAACCTAACATTATTTGGACCAAAAGCCTTTGTGCATCCATACACAGAACAGTCAAAAAATTTGCATTCTAACGCAGGAATAAAAATAGAATAAGATAAAGTAAATATCCTGTAGAATTTTCCAAAAACTAAATATCCACATACTTAACAAAAGCATATTTTGAGACCTTAAAAATAGTTAAAAGGGAATATGGATCAAATCTAACCAAACATCACATGCATACAGTGTGTGTCGCCAAACGTCATACTCGCCTCCATGCGGAAAGGAGAAATAAGTTTGACATAAGTTTGCAGAGCCCTCTGTGAATCAACAATGTACAAACATTTTCCCGGTCTTATCTTTTGCTGCATCTTCTTCTTCTTTGTTTTTTGTTTTTTTTAAGCATAGTTTCTATGATTTCCGCCAATATTTGCAAGCAGGTGTCTTCTGATTTTGTTTTTCGTGTGTCAGTGGGCGGAGCTCAGGAGGACACTGGCGACAGGTTCATGGACTCCTGACCCCACGTGCATATTGGTTGATTGACAGCGGATACAGCCAATGGTGATAGCGTTATCTCTCCGTTATGAAAAGGAAGACTACACTGCACTTTGGAGAGCCGGAGCTAATCAAACGCTTCGCCTCAATTTGCGGGACGTGGAAAAGAATGGTCATAATCCTGTACAGTACACCTGGTCACCCTAGCTTCACCCAATGGCAGAAACAGGTATAGAAACATTCAGCACGAATTCAAGCGCAAGGACAGAATAACGATGCTAATGAGTTAAATTGTTAGCTAAATTATTATTACAGCAGTAATCGGTAGGAGACTTTTTGTATTTTTGTAGCTGTCATCTGATTCATATTATTGTTTATCATTCATTTATAAAATGTTTAACCAACCTCGACAAATTTTACCATTATTATGAAACACATAGATGGTAGTGTATGA
>JAPSES010000228.1:5055457-5076089 GCA_029822895.1 Maxillicosta whitleyi
ATACATAGATTTAATTATTTATTTATTGTTCTCCCTTTTTGCTTTGATTTTTGGCTTGCCTGTTTTGGGCCACTTTGGGCCCATACGTCCGCCAAAAACCATTGGCCCAGATTTAAGTCATAATGATTTTGCTATCTGGGACACGTCTGTCCCTGCAGTGGAAATAAACTAAGATGGAGGCCGGAAGTGACACCTGAAGACACATCTTCATGTTCAAGGGTAGGTATGGGGTTGATGCAGAAAGCCTAAATTCGTCATTGTATCTGGTTTGTTTTCTCTTTCATGGAATTTGGAACATTATTGCACTTGGTTGGGTATTGTTCAAGGTTATATTGTAACAAGCTAAATAGAGTTTCATCACTCCTCTTTTTTCGCTGTAGGCCCACAGCACCAGTATGTCCCAGTGGTTGTTGTCATGGCAGTCCTTGTTCAAGACAGCAGTGTTAGAGCGAACACACACAAGTCTGACTTAAGGCATTCTCACTTTGCAATTCATTTACTTGAGAAAGTGGGTCAGTGGGTGTACATAAAAGCCTGAGATGTTCAAGCTTTGTTTCACAGAGACACGTTCAAGGAGGAGGAAGGAAGAATAGGTTGTTTTTAGATATTTTAGTCTAATTATTTCCTTAGTTCCTTTGACGTGGAAATGGTTAAGAATAACATACGGCATACAGACGATAACAGTATTGTGTCCTCTTTTTAACCACATTAAAAACTAGATCAAATCTTTATCAGATCTTATTACACTACAAAAGATGGCAAAGGTTCTGGTTTTGCAATTTAATGTCAGTGTATTGATTTAGAGTTAATCTTTTTTTTCTATAACAGTATTATATTATTATTTTTATTATTATAAATAATTATAATTTTCCACAAGAGTACTTTGTAAAAGTTTTGTAGAAATTGGCTGATATCCCCAGAAATATTGATAATGACACCAGTGGCATCTTTCCAGTTACTTTCTCCAAAAACAGACCATGAAATGAAGTGGTTCAACTTCACATGAAAGCAAAACAGCATCTAAAGACGGAGACCTTCTCTCATTCTGCAGCTTTGCCATATCAGCAGTTTGCAACTGCAGCACTATTGAATGGGTTTGCAAGGACTCAGTCAAGCATCACAATGCTGACAGTGGGGAAAAAGACGCTGTGATAATAGATAAAGTGTTCATACTGAGAATTAATGTCCTTGTGTTACCCTGGTCAGTACATCTTGGATCACACTGGTCCGTATGTCAGAGCCTATAGCAAATTTCAAGCTTAGTCTAATTAGAAATGTCAGGGAAAATCAGTGATGTTTAATAAAAACTACCATTTCAACTGGGACAGCTTTTTAACTTAAACTTTAAACCCTTATACTAAAATAATTATAGAATAAAAGTGTTTTTGTTGTTGTACCTTTGTCTTTTTGAAAATTTGAGGGAGGCTATGTGCTGGGTGAAAAACCTGGATTTCATAACCTTGAGCATTACAAAACTTATGGTACATTTTTTACTTTGCAGTGGAGATAAACTAATGACAAATTATTTGGATATAACCATTGAAGTAAACAATATCACAATATATAATTGTGAAAATAGAAATGCACTTTTTGTTTCATATTGCACTGTACTTCTTATAGTATAAGTCTTACCCTTTAAAGTTCTTTAAGTATGCACACTCCAGCCCAAAAAATAATAACGCATTCAATATTTAGTGGGACCACCATTAGGTTTGATTACAGAAAGCATTCACCGTAGCATTGTTTATGCCATGAAATGATTTTGTAATATCACAATAAATGTCACAAACATTTATTTCTGTCCAACATTGCATTACAATCTTGCATTAATGATTGAGAGTCTGAAATGTGTGAAGTTTTTTTTAGTTTTTTTTTTTTTTTTTTTTTATCACATCCCTTTGATTCACAATGAGGTCCAGGTCAGGTCTATATTCAGGTTCAGCTGATGTCATTTTATAGACACATGATGTCACTGAACCTAGACCTGACCAACTGAACCAACCCCAGATCATAACACTGCCCCCACAAATGTGCACTGTAGGCACTAGGAATGATGGGTAGTCACATCATCTGCCTCTCCTCTCACCGTGATGCATCACTTTGGAAGAGTCAGTATGGACTCATAAGACCACATGACCCGTTTCCATTGAAAAGAGTCCAATCTTTATGTTCTTCTACAAACTGATGGTTGTTTAAGAAATTGGAGGCTACTTACTGCATCAGTTAGAGTTAAAGAACTTGTTGCCAGTTGAAACATATTAATCATTGCAGTGTTCCAGTCATCCATTTGAATCATTATGTAGCTGCTTATGTGACTGTATTTTATTATTTTGGTTTTGGAGCAGATGCTGGTACATCATTTGCACGAAGGCAACATAAATAAACCTAGAGGAGAATGAACACTACATAGAGCAGAGTAATTCTGAAAAAGAGAACATGAATGTACTGTGTGATCAAATGGTAGAAATGGTATTGACTACATTGTCGTATATAGTATACTCTTATTCCAGAAAATTCAAACACACGTAAGCATGCACGCACACACCCACTTCCACCCTAACAAGTGTTTGACCTTCCAGTGTAATGTACCCGCCTGTCTTGAATACAGACTCTCCCCTGCTTTCACGAGATTTCAAAACTTCCTTTTTGGGACTGTCCTGTTCACCAGATGTTTCCTGAACCCACTCTGTTCCTAACTTACTCCCCTCCCCAGCAGTGAAAGGCAAAGCAAGGACGCAGTAAGGGAGTCTGTCATTCAGTCTCTGTAAAGCCAAACACTCTGAGATACCTGGAGCTCAACGGATAAAGTGTTCACTGCATGTGCACCTCTGCTCCAGAGCTGAAACCACATAGAGTGATTGGGATTTGCTTTGGCTGTAGGGGGACAAGAGACTCACCTGCACTGAACAAACAGTCCATACAATAATTTCTGCAGTCTTTCACAGCAGTTAGGAGTAGTGTGAGATCAGAGACTGGATTCTTGCTGTTCTGTGAGGTGACCAGCCTGAAGAGGGTAAACGGATGATGTGGGACTGTGGCCTGAGGTACATGTTCTCTGTGTCCCCTGCACTGCAGCAGGGGAACATGTGCATCCTGCATGACAAGGAGGACCTGTCCAGACTGGAGATGGTCCAGAGACTGGCTAAGGATGGCTGCCGTTTCCTGCAGAACCACAGCAAGGGCCCAGAGAGGACAAGTGAGGTGAGATATACAATACTGCAGCAGCCAAAACAATCTGACTTTTTAATGATTTTTCAAGAATTTAAGCTATAACTGTGCATACTGTATAGAAGCAGAGCTTCTGTGTGAACTGCTGCACTCTTTAAGTATATCTTCATTGCTACTGAAAATCTATTTGGCTTCAAGAAACATCAGTCAAGCTACTTCCCACTGTGCTCTTTATGTCATTATAAACAACAATAGTCTCTTAGCATAATAAGTTAAGTGTGTGTGTTAGAGTGCCTGCTTTACTGTGCTGTTTTAATGTGTGCTATACTGCTGTTGTATGGGCATTTTACTCAAGTGTCCTTCACTGTGTTCCCTGCAGTGTTACACTGATGTTGATTTGTTCCACTCCATTCCACTTGTACAATGTCCCTGCTTTCTATGATAATGAATATTTTCATTTAGATTGTGAACAAACAGTTTTCAGTTATATGTATGTTCAGTATTATGAGATGTTCATATACAGATTGATATTCAAACTATTACTATATAAATTGACAGTTAATACAACATTCGCTATTTTAATAAAAGGTGATTATAGTTGTGTTTATACTCTAAGTCAGGTAGTCAGATATTGAATTTCCATATTAGAAATACAACATTCAAAAATTTGACCATTCCATCAGCTAATTTATACAAAGAAAAAAATACAAATTGTAGAAAATTTGACAGCCATTTTCAGACAGAAAGGATGTTAAGTATATGATTAACTGGAGATAATTACCGATAGTGTATTACATTCTGTCAGATTTGTCATTTGTGTTCATATTTACGGGAGGGGAGATAGCAGAAGAAATGCACATATTGTCAAAAAAATTTTTGTTTTTTCGCCATTATTTCAACTCCTGTGGAAGTACATATGCCACATAAATTGTATTTCTCTTGACTCTGTTGTAAAGTTTTTGATATGTATATTACTGCTAAGAAAAGGACAGAGTTTTTTTTTTTTTTAAAGGGGTGTTACTACTGCTATGAAAGGGACAGAGTATATTTTGATGTGAAATGCTCTTGCAAAATGGACAGAGCCTGTAGTTGGTATGTATAGCATTTTTATCTTTTGTGCTTAGTCAGAATTTAGTCTGTTATGTGTAGGATTTTTGAGTGGCATACTGACATAGGAATTTAGGATAAGTAGAAGGATGGGATATGGGAGTGGGAGATTATAAGTTAAACTTCATTCTGCTCCTTTTTGAATATTTTCCATTCTTTTTATTCACATCTTTTTTTAGTTTGGTTTTAATGTTATATTTGAAATAAACAGACAAACAAAGTTCTGTATTCATATATGCAGAGGATTTATGTAAGTGATAGTAATGTCATAATCATCATACAGTACATGGAAACTCTGCTGGACATAAAGTGATATTTATGTCACATATTGCATTTCCACATAAGATTATCAAACAGACACTAAAAATACTTTCAGAATGCACTTAGACTCCACCAGCATGGCCTGTGTTATTTCCTGACATTTTCCTGTGACAATACCTCAAACAAAACTATATGCGCTCTACTTAAAGTCAAGCACTCTTTGCAAACATTACTGAAATATTACATCACCTGTCATTTTGCTGCATAAGAGTCATCTGATTGGCCGACCTTGTGGCGGGCTTAGGTTTTCCCTTCCTGCCAGCTGTATCTGTATCACCACACAACAATGACAGGAAGAGTTGACGCAAGTGGACTGGGCCGACCAACACGCCACTACATTGTATGGTTAAAGGGTGGATTCCAGTGCAGAGTGTATTTGACCTTTTCTTCCAACGTTAGACTACATTGCCTTATCTATTATTGAGTATAATGACATTTAGTCTTACAATGTCATCAAATGTTACCTGTATACTTGAAGTTAACTCTTTTATTTAAGTGAAATGCATTGTGCCATATTTCTCTGACTGAATTTTGCATTCACAATATGGAGAAAAAAAAGTGTATGGCATTTGTATAATCCACATGATAATGGCCTGATATTATGACCTTTTATTTAATACTTGACATTATCTAGAAATATCAAGATTATCTGAGATTATCTAGGAGTGTGTCTAGATTATAGAATGGTTTACACTAATCCAATGATGCCACAATGCGCATTTTACATGTGACTCATATGAATATCTAAACCTAGACATCATGGAGCTTAGAAATCTGTTAAATCCCAGCTGATGGAAACAGGAACTGTTAATATACAGGAGGCTGCTCAGCTGTGAAAACATGTCAAAGATTCTAAGGTGGAAAGATTGGGAATGTTATGCAATATTTTGTAATCTTTAAAAAAAAAATTTAAAAAAAGCTTATTTATGTCATAGATCTGCTGTTTTTTTGTGAAACCATGCTAGATTTGTGAGTAATTGTTCACTAGGATCAGTAGTTTATGCATTTTGCCTCTCGTGCTGCTCTTTTACCATTTTGTAGATAAATAAATAGTGGTATGTGGTCACTCAGTTTTACACATAATATGTATACATTTTCTCTTACAGTGTCCAAACAGTTCACATAAAAACATAAATAAGTTGCATCTCTATCAGAGGCTTTCTTTTTTTTTTTTTCTTATTATTCCTTTCAGGGAAAACAGGACCAAATCTGCACCATGTCAGGACTGACACCTTCCAGCGCCCTTTGAATGTTCCATACCATACATGCCAAACCTTTTGTAGCAGCACAGAAAGTGTCCCTCCAGCTGGGGAATGCATCTGGGACTAAACACTTGCAGGGGTTTGATAAGTACTGTTTACTATTTAGCTGTCCATGTCCATGTTGGGAGGACTCCAGCGGTAGCTGCTTACTTGAGGTCACCTTTCGGCTAGGATAAGAAATGTGCAACAGAGGATCTGTGTCTCCAAAATCCAAATCCTTTTTTGTTGATGGTTGGGGGGCATGGTGGTGAACCAAAAAGCTCTGAGTACACTGACTGAGTGATGCCCGGTAGCAGCAGAGGCATGATCAATAATTCATTGAGAGGAAAGGTCTGTCTGCTGTTTGACCTAATACTAGTACACTGAGACATATGTACCTCTAATGGGACAAACTAATTAACTAAATTTAGCTTGCTTTGCTAATGTGCAGAGTGAGACCCAGAGAGTATAGTTTGAGTTCTTTTATTGTTTGCTTTTGTGCTTTGACCTTTGGTGTACGTCATGTCTTGATAAATCTCACTAATGTTTTTATCCAAAAACTGCAGGAAGCTAATCAGTGCAACCTTTCCTTTCTGGGAATTTTTCTGGTTTGTTGCTGTTCATCACACCCCTGACCTAACGTCATACTGAAGGTCTTGTGACAGGATAAGACGGCCTGTAATTGCACAGGTTACACCCTGTGTTATATATTGTGTGCACGTATTTGTGTGTGCTGAGATGCACAAAAGGAATGTATTTGTGATATGCCAGTTGTTTTTAATAGACATGTAAACTTTGTTACTTTGCTTAGAGTCACAGAGATACTGCCAGCAAACATTGCCATTAATGGTCATTTCTGAAGCTTTGATCTCTCCTGTTTATAGATATGACTGTCCATCTGTGTAATGTCAATACTAGAAAAACAGCCCACCCAGAAATGAATACCATCATGTGTTGGTGTATTTAATTCTTCATAATACTTGTGTGTTTGTATGTTGTGTGAAGCAAGTTTTTTTTTATATATATTTGTGTGATATAGTACAGTATAGTATATATATGTTGCTGTATATAAACATCCACCCAAATCTGTGAAATGTGTTAATGTGCAAGGAAGTCATGGTTAACTGAAGAGCTTTAGATGTTTCTCTCTGCAAAAGGCAATTAGGGCTTAAAAATGCAACCGCTTTCAGCCTGTCTGCCTGGCTAATAGCATGCACGGAAGCTTGTGCTGCATTGACTGATAGCTAAGGAGAGGGGAGGTAAAAGGAGGAGGGGGGGCGGGTACTGATGCAGGATGCGTGTGTGCGTGCACCACAGAGTAAACTCCTCATTAAGACCAATATCTCTGATCCAAACCCATCAAACCCATCACTGCCAAACATTAACCAGCCCCCTTTTGTTCATCACAGCTGCTGTAAAGACTCATTTTGTTGAAAATGGAAGGTTAAAAAGTTCACAAATAAACCACTGAAAAGGCCATATTTACATAAAGGTAAATATGTGACATTCATAGAAAGAATACATACATTAAACACTTTTATTTCCAATGTAAGAATAGTGTGTAGAAAATTGGCTCCGTCACTGCCTGTCTCAGTTGCCTCCATCCATGATAACAGCTTGGTTTCTATTTTCTGCAAATATCCTCATGTTTACTCCTCATGAGTATCTCAGTTCAGATCACATTCTTCTCTACACTGGCTACTCCGTACTGTACTGAACTGTATTTGGAACCATTAGCTTAGACACCTAGTCCCCTAACATCAACAAACAATCGTCTCTCAGCACAGTCTCTACAAACTTCACGTACGCTTCCAAGAATGTCTGAATGCTACATATTGTACCTTTAAATCCATTTCAGCATCTATTTAGCTTACACATTTATCGTCATTAGTACTCTAAACTACAACTTTGTTGCAGAATCTACTTCAAGCATGACTAGGCATAGTGTCTTAGTGTGGGGTTTAAGGGAGGAAATGATTAAGGTGATTAAGCATCTTGAAGCTTTGACAGATTATTACCATGGTGATTTTATAACGAGAGACACAGACAAAGACAGGGAGAGCGAGAGAGTGGCTGTTTCTTGGCAATATAAGGATACGTTTATCATTCATAGCACCTCCTGATGGTCATAAGACAAGGACCTACTGTACCATGTGAGTTCAAATCTAAATTAAACTGTGAACCACTAAGCCATTGCTGTTATGTGGAATTTAACCATTTGATGACTTGAAAACCTCACCCGTAGTTTAATACCCTCCACATACGGATTCAGTAATTAAAATATGTATGAGTCTTTGGTGTTAATCTCTGAATGGGCTGCACCGATAAGAGCTGAATAATGATATATGGAAATTCTCTTTCATTTACAGTGCTGGCTTTGACTGAGTATTATAATGGAAATCAGTGGTGATTTGTGTGAGTGGGAGAAAATACAGGGGAATCTCCTTGGTGATAACGTACTCCCCCTCTCTCCCGCCCTCCCTCTCTCTCTCTCCAGCCACAGAGTGACGAGGCAGTCCGCATGTGTCTGAGAGAGAGAGGCCACGATGTGCTTGTTCTCCAGAGAGTGTCGTCAGAGCGGCCAGCCCTCTCTGCATCAGCGAGGGGAGGGGGGAGACAGGAGGCAAGGAATGGGAGGTAAGCCTCTTCATTCCCCTCCTTCCCAGATTCCCTCCCTCCCTCTCTCTCTCTGTCTCTCTCCCTCTCTCTCTTTTTCTCACTATCTGTTTCACTCCCTGCCCTCTCCCTGTCATCATTCTCCTCCGTCTCTCTGGATCACACACTCACTCAGGCATGCTTACATCACAACTCCCTGCACATAAATGACTATATTAAATTCAAACTAGTGAGCAGCATGGTATTGTGAGCCAGTGCAGACCTTTCTTTCCATTCATTCTGGAGCTTTTCCAGCCGTGACAGTGCGGGAATACCTCGGTCTGATTGAGGGAGCGACAGTAGTGGACTTGGGGCTGAAGAGAGCTGCAGGTGGATGGATGGATAGATGGGTAAAAGGGGCATGCAGTAGTAACCACGGCAACGTTGCCGGCGTAAGGGCAAGGGAACTCTGCAATGATGGGCTCTCGACCGCAGCCCCAGAACTTGCGGCAGGAGGACGGCAGGCTGCTGCATGCCGCCTTGGTGGAGCAGGAGGAGGACGAGGATGACGAGGAGGGCTCTGAGGAGAGCAGCAGTGACAGCACCAGCCGGGCAGAGCCGGTGACAATGCCCACCTTTGACGTCCCCTACTTTCGATACATAGATGAAGAAGGGACAGAGGGAGAGGAGGAGTGGAGCAGCAGCCGATCTCTGTCCTCTATCGAAGAGGACTCATCCGCTGACTCTGTTGTGTCTGACAGGTATGTGGTGGTGTCGGGGACCCCAGAGAAGATCCTGGAGCATTTACTGAATGACCTGACACTGGATGAGGACCAGGGGACGACACAAGGAAAAGAGTCAGGTCAGTAATCACACTTTAACTCCTCCATCGGCATCCTGTTGTCCATAATGCCATTCTTCAGCACAATGAAATTTGGCAGTTGATGCATGAAAACAGAACAACTTTATGAGTGTTATTAAAGTGGTGCAAAAATTCACGTTTTTTATGTTTGTGTGTGTGTTTGATAGACTACAAAAACAACTGATAAAGCTTTCAGATAACAGTGAAAGCAAAATGAAATATCACTGCCCTTTCCTTTTACTTTCTCTAGCTCATATTGGGGCTGGGACAGCAGCACTTTTACTGGGCTAATCATCAGCTATTGTTCTCACAATGCTACTGATTTTAAAGTTTATTCTTTTAGATTGAAATTGCTCACATTTTTTTGTCAGTGGTGCAATGTACAGATATTGCGGCACTCAGTCCAAGTTAACAATGGCAACAAATCAACATATTCCCTCTCATTCCAGCAGGTACATGACAATATGACACTGTTGCCAAGGCAAAAGAGATTCTCTGTTGCTGAAGCTGGAAAGATGATGATGAGAAATGATGATTGAGTGCAGCGGCACGGTCAGACAAGGAGAGGAGGCATACGAGAGAGAGAGAAGGGATGCTATGAAGAGGAAACAGTGAGCAGTGAAGGGAGGGATAGAAGAATACAGATTTTTCCAGGGAGATGGAGGTGGTCACAGATGATCTCTCATCAGCATGGAGTCTGGCTAAGCAGATCATTACTCATTCTGATGAGGAAGTAAATGAAATTGATCTAAATGTGCTCTCAGGAGATGTGAATGTGCATGCAAAATGATTACTTTGCATGTTAAAAGGCAGTATTATATTGGTATCACTCAATATTCAAATGGAAACAACCCTAAATTAGTCATTTTTTATAATTGCTGTGCTTTTTAAACAATCTGAACCTAGCTAATATCCTCTGAGGTTTGTAGGAAATAGCTTGTTGATGATCATTCTCCATTAGCTCACATGGCACTGACAGTATTGAAGTGATCCTCCACAGGGAGCTGGGTACCAGAGCATGATGCTGAGTGATGTCCCAGGGTCAAAGAGCTTAAGACCTGAGGAGGGCAAAGAAATGAACTGAAGCCTGAGCAGCAATTGATCTGAAGTCAGTGATATTTAATAATGTGACGCTTGTTGGCCTTGGTTCTCTGTGTGAATACTGAAGTAGTGTATTTCGAGTGATGTTGCTGAATCGCCCTTGGAGGTTCAGCTTACCAGAAGAATAACCGTATGAGATCCTTGAATTCACCAGAAAGCGATTTATTTGGGCATCCACCAGGCTGCTATGTCTGGCTCACAAAGAAGTCATGATGCTGTGACGGTGCATCAACATGACTGATGATTGCAGCAGATTATTGATGTTGTGTTTATGACTTACATGCAGTGCAGCACATTACAAAGCCAGTTTTATGGTATCACGGTAGGTTTCCTTGTCTTCTGAGCACACATCATTAAGAATGCAGGGAGGCTTTCTGTCTTTCTGCAAGAGATGGCACTTTTCTGAAAGCACCAAAGGCATGTTTGAGGAAAAGCAGATGTGCACCACTGCTGTAATACATGCATATCTCTGATATGTTAGGATGGTCTTCTGTATGCAGACATTATCAGCAGCATTGACAAATGTTCAGTGTTGCCTTCTTTCCTGTGCCAGATCTGTGAATGTAACTATTGATTCTTGGTTTTAGACAGATTCAGGGTGCAAGCTGCCACATCCTAAAAACATGTAAAGAAACATTTGTGTCGTTAATGAAAAGGCTCTTCTAGTTGTTTCAGTGTTGCATCATGTGGGGGGATAAACTTGGAAGAATTTCTAAACAGACTAATAGTAATTTAATTTTTTCACACCAAGACAGTGGCTTTTTATGGTGACTGAACTAATAACTGACACATTAGCGTGCTTATTTCAAACTGCATAGATCAATTTTACCAGCACTTACTGAAATGTAAAAGGGATTGGCAGGTTGATTGATTTCACAGTGAATTGACAAACTGGATCGATTCATCCACCCAGCATTTTCATCTAAATAGGAAACTAAATGTGTTTTGATTTGAGTGTCTGAATACAGCCAGATGGGTCTCACTAAACTCACGTTTCCTTTGAAGTTACTGAAACTGTTTCTTTGCTAAATTGTTTGGATTATATCTTTTCACTGCAGGACATTCCCTGCAATTTTGCTGTGTTACCAATAAAAACTCAAAAACTTGACTTGAGGTCTTCAAAAAATTAAATATTTATTCTGTTTTCCAACTTCAAAAAACTTGCAGCGTGTACAGCCCGGGGAGCACTGTATGTGCTGTTACGCATGAGAAAGTGCTTCAGCTGACATAGCTTGGAGAAGACACACAAACAGCAGCGCAGTGAGTGAGTTGTGTACAGTGAGTGTGTGAGTGGTACAGTACAGTATGTAGGCGGATGATGTGGTGCTTTCAGGCTTTGTATGAAGGTGCGTTACTGTATTCTTTATGTGAACTACATGTGTATGAGTGTGTGTAAACTCTCATAAGCAGTGAGCACTGCAGCTGGTCTGTACGGATTAACATAATGATGTCAGGGAGTCGTGAGGACCAAAACGCACACAAAGGCCCCTGGAGGCCAGTGTGAAATTAAAGAGGAGAATTTACAATTCTGGGTGTGAGACACGCTTACAGAAGAGTTGACAGGAGGTTTGCGCTAATAGGATTTGTAAAGCTTTTCCTTGGAACTGGGCGTCATGTCTGAGAGTAAATGTCCTTTTCTTTTTATGTCATAGAAATATATACACAGCCTGGCAAAAAAAAAAAAAAAGATCCACATTCTAATATGTCATTGGGCCACCTCTAGCTTTGATTACATACATTTGCCACGGTGTTATCCAATGTCACAACATTTATGTCATTTATGTGTTTTGGACAGATAATGTTGCAGAACCTAAACCTGACAAAGTGAAACAACCCCAGATCGTAAAACTGCCCCCACAGAGTTACACTGTAGACACTAGGTATGATGGGTAATCAATTCATCCATCACTTTGGAATAGGGTCAGTCTGGACTCATCAGACCACATGACTTTTTTCATTGAAACACAGTCCAGTCTTTAAGCTCTCTATCAAATTGATGGCTGTTTAAGATATGAGAGGCTACTTACTACATCATTTAGAGTTAAATGGATCATTTTTATTATCTAAACCCACTTTTATTAGTCTTTGGTTCATTTATTTGTGTATTTGGACCCTAATAGTTCATAAAGTTTGAAGTTGAACTCTCCATGTACTGCAAAACTATCTTTAGATTAATTTTAGCAAAAATTCGAGTGGATTTCTACAACTTGCTTCAATTCACTTTCATGTCATGACATTTGTGCATATAAGGTCTAGACTTCCAGGGAACATTTCTCTGAGTACGACATAATTATTTGTCAGCAGCAGCAGTTGTAGTTCATACTGAAAATATGTCCAAACTTTGAGTCGATTACCTAAAATGTTCAGTTGTTGGTTATATTAACAAACACAAGTGGCTGAATGGGACAGAGCAGCACGGTCAACAACCTTGGAGGGGGTGGGGCGTGAAGTGGCTCATTTGCATTTAAATGGCCAGCGCTCAAAATTGCCTTTCTGGTGTTATTAGTCAGAAATAGTGTTTAAGATGGAACTGTGGACTTTAATTACTGAAGAATACAGACCTAACCAGAGCATTTACAGTTTCTATAGACCACAGGGAAATGTTTGAATTAATTCCATTTTAATAAAGCTAAATATCACTCCTTTAAAGAACATATTAATCACTGCAGTAATGATCAAATGAAGGCTCATCTATTTACTCACTTAAATCTATGGACAGAGTTTTCAGTTTTGATGCACCTTTTAATGTCCTATAAAAGTTGTTCTGTGTTCATTCATAGTTTTATGAAGCTGTAGAAATCCAATGATGTAATAATTGCAACCCAGTTCTTTTCCACTTCTTGATATTGGGGTTTGTCAACACAAGCTCTCAAGTGGAATCAGCTTTGGTTTAATCCATTTACAGAAACACTTAACCATGTGTAACCTTGGGATACAGTAGGATACAGTGGCAGAAAATATTGCATGCAAACACATTAGGCTGATGGCAAACCAATATCAGATTGCTTTTCTGTGAGTGGGATAATTTCAATGAAAACATAGACTTCATCAGAGGTCACCGCGAGTCAACTGACACATTAACATTATTGGCTTATCTTCACAAATACAGCCGTCGATGGCATGTGTGTGAGATTGAAGATAAAGCTACTAAAGACTTGTCTGATCTTGTCTGAGCAGAATTCAACTGAGGAATCCTCCCAGTTATTATCTGAAAACAGCCATGAAGAATAATGTGATAGTAAGGGCCAGCGCTCCCCTTATTGCTATATTAAGATACACAAAAAAAATAGTATCTGAGTGAGCATCACAGGTCTACAGTATGTTTATGTATGTATGTGGAGCTCAGAAGACATTAATCTTACATTTGTCAAGGTCAATGGTGTATATGCCCTCTAGCAATCTGTAACATAGGATGGACTTAATGAGGCTGTGAACATAATATATACCAAATACATATATGATCAGAACCTTTCCATCAAGGACATTTTTAGGTTTTATTATAAATGCATGTAACAGTAATTATACTATGTTTACACATTTTTTTCCACAGATACTCTACTGGATGACTTTCTTCTGACCTACCCAGTGTTCATGTCAACCAGTGATTTATGCCAAGCCTTGCTGGGACAATATCCTTGAATAGTGATTTTGTGCAGTTATGTCTTTGCATTCAGTAGATTACTTTAATGGTAATATAATGTTCTAATGATTAATGTATGGAATGTGTTACATTGAATGTTTTTTTTTTTTAATTATTTAATAGGAACAAATACAGGTAACAGTTTTCCACCTCTGTCCCTATTTGTACTTTTCAGTACATAGTCCAAATAATATGCTAAATAATCTTCCTCCATAAAACCAGAATTCATCATGAACACAGAAGTGAAAATGAAATATAATAGCACAATTTGTTTTAGCTCTCTGTCATGACAGGTGTTATAGCTTTTCCAACTGGACTTTTGTGGAAGCTGTAGACCACATTATGATCTAAAAGTATTATTTTATCACACTGGCGTTTCTATCCTCCGCCCTTCTATAAGATATCATATGGTGTGAATAGATCTTTCTCTCCGTCTGTGCTGAAGCCTTAACCCAATCTCACCTATTGCACCAAGCGATACAGAGGAAAAGAAGACAGGAAAGAGGCACTGGAGAGGAAACAAAAAGTCCTGCACCTGGTGTCACAGTGGATGGCTCTCTGCAAAGACTTCCTAAAGGAAGATGAACACATCAAACTGTTCATGAAGGTAGGAAACGCACAAAGAAACGGACAAACGTTGGGGTGTAAAGGGAAAATATGGGGTGTGACAGTAGAAATGAAAATGGATATTTCCATGCAGGCTTTATATCGTTACGTGCTGGAAGATCTTTATGAGCACCCAGCCCTGGAGAAGGATGTGAGGGAGCTGCAGGAAATCTATCAGCTGCATCGCAGAAAGTGAGTGGTGAAATAAAGTTAAGTAGGGGTGTGTACAAGAACAAGTCCATTCTGCAAAGAAGCAGAGACACTAGTTGATCTCAGAAAATAAAGAAAGAGCTTCTTCTTTTTCTTCTTCTGTGCTTGCTGCCTTTATTTAGCTTCAGCCAAACATCAATGAATCCATTCAGACATTGAAAAGTAATTGCAGTGTTCTGTGGTGTACTGCACAGAAATATGAAGGTCACAAAGCGTTTTATGTAGGATCTCAAAACTGAGGAAAGGCTGTCATGAATCACACATGAACTTTCATCATGTTGTCATGAGAAAATGGAGTAAACAACCCAGTAGTTGTGCGCATTTGTACTCAAGTGTAGAACAGTTTTGCACCAACACATATTTAGGCATATTGAAAAACTGATATACTACTTAGAACAGGGGTCTCAATCGGGCAGCCCGGGGGCCAAAACTGGCCTGCCAAAAGGTCCGGTCTGACCCATAGGATGAATGTGCTAAGTGCAAAAATTACACTGAAGATATTAACAGACAAGGATGTCAAACTCATTTTAGTTCAGGTTTTACAAACAGACCAATATGATCTTAAGTAATATAATAGCATAATAACTTATAAATAGTGATAGCTCCATTTTTCTAGGTTCAGCTAGACTAGTGTTGCTCTTTTGAAGTAAAACTAGTCCTGTTGAACTTCAAAGAACTACCAAGAAGAACAATGACCTGGACAAATGAGAAATTTAATGACAAACTATTCTTATTTTTGTTCAAAACTCCAAATTTTAACAATGTTATGCTTGTTACTTAATAATATATTAAGTAATTTAATGATTTTTTTTACTGCATTAAAACAAAGAAAAAACGTTGTCATTATTTATAGGTTATGACACTATTACTTTACTGGTCTGGTCCACTTGATATCTGGCCCCTGGAAAAAATGAGTTTGACACCCCTGTCTTAGAATGACTCATTTTGTGGATATCGCACCAGTTTGAGTCTTTTATTAATCTGAGATCCAAGTAACTTTCAGTAGAACATTTTCATTTATTATTAAAGTATTGTAATGGCCTATTTTTAGATTATGTCTGCACTACATACAATAAAGTGTGGGTTCAATTCTAACTAAATAAAATCTTGTTACTACTGTTTATGTAAGGATGTTTTCATGTTCTAATTAGATTTTATATTGGACAGAGACAGTATTTGTCCAAATGCTATTTAGAAACTGTGCGCGTGTGTTTGTCGTGTGCACCAAAAGCACTGCATTGAAAGATGATCCGTTGCTTGGCTTCATTTGATAGAAAAGCTACTACATTGCATGTTGGTGTTGCACTGCAAACAGCCCTCAATCACTAGACAAACTGCCACACCCAAATTCAACCACAGCTTCCAATCGCTTGTCCCAGGGGATGCTGCAACCTGCTGCCCTGTAGAAGAACTGGTGCAGATAATCCAAACCAACCCTCCCATCATTTGTCCTTGCCTTATTCATGTTAATACCCTAGGAGGGAGAACAGCAGCAGCCACTCCTTAGAGGGGGGCGTTATCGTGGTGGGTGTTGCTACCTGACATGCTCCACTATTTATGAGCTTTTCACAATTGAGCTCATCCGGGGGGAGGGCAATCTGCTACTGAGTGAAAAGCCAAAAGATGTTATTTTTTATTAAATAAAAGCAGTAAACTTTAGCTTCTAACAGCTTCCATCAGCCCAGGTCATATGTTTTTGAAAAGTTAGAAGCCACTTTTTCCTACGCTGCCTCGTCATGTGACGGGGGTAACAGATTGAAGTTGATTACATGCTCTGTTTTGAGATGACAGGAGGATTCAGGTTTTTCATTAGTGTGGGATTGCTGGCGGTCAGTGAGACGGGATCCCTTAGGGCAGGCTTTGTGCCAACACGCCTATTGTGATGCAGAGCCCACGAAAAGCTGTGGGATGATAATGGACACGAGTATCATCCATCATGCTCACAGGGCCTAACTGATGAGAATAGGGTGATTAAATGAAAGGATCAGATTGGGAGGTCGAAAATCTACAAAGCACTCTAATCTTGCCTTGAGTTTACATAATAGACTGGACGCAATAGACAAGTATATACTTTGATTATAGACTGTGCATATGGTTATTTTCATACTAGACGTGTCTGGCTTTTAAGGACAAAAGTACAGTTTCTATCTGGTGCTTGTGTTGTAAACTTTACTGATGCATTTCTTATTGTTTTACAGTGTCGTTGATGAATATTCTCCTCACAGAAAGGTATGTTTAAAGATGTTTTGTGTCCTTTCTTCATGTATTGACAGTAGTTTTCTAGGCAGTCGCCTCACCTCTATGGTTTGGGTGCTACTGGCCTATTGTGCCCACATTTCCTGCCAAAGACATTGTTCTGTACTTACCTAGAAATTCCCAATGTTCTCAGGCAGTATGAATGTGTGTCCAAATATATGGATTTCCCCTCTCTTAGAGCAAACTTTTCCACCAATTGAGTCTGAAAGAGAATGGACTGCAGCCCAGAGTCACACAGAGGGAGACCAAGGAAGGTAAGTTGTAAAACCAGGCGTTCGTAACACATTCCTCTCATCATACGCTGTTGCTAAAGTTGTTCAGAGGACATTTAGTCTGAACTGTAGAACAATGGGAGTCGTTCCAGGGAATGGATAGTGTCTGGAAATGCAAATTCCTCAGGCATGATGACATGTGAATTCCATTTGCCTTTTTAGGATCAGTTTTTGCCCTTTTTCATGGTTGCCTCTAAGTGGTATCCAGCTGTACACAGTGTTGATATTTTCAGCTAATGTTTTAAGATAACTGAGGTCTGTACCCCCGGATAATCCCCAGCCCTGACCTTGCACTGATTCCAGAGTAACTACTTTCTATAAAAAACATATTCCCTGCTGACCATTTAACTGTTGTATAGTTGACCACTGAGCAACTCCACTGGAACAGTCATGGGTCACTTCATTTGTCTTGCTTTGGGGCACCTCAACCATTAGACGGAGCTCTGGTAAATTCTTTTCTTCCTGCTGTTTCTCAGTTTGTGCCAACTTGCATTTCAAGCTGACAAATCAGCAGTGTTCGACCACATGCTGTGTAGGTTTTCCTTTTAACCAGGAGTGACAGCAGGTGATTTATTGATTTGTTTAGCTTTGAGTGCAGTAGTGTGCTAAAGGAAACCCTGCTGGAATGGAAAAAAAAAAACTAAAAATGCCATTGTTTTGCAGAATAGCGTGCAGAATACTCTTTATGATAGTCCCACTGTACCATAATATAATCTCCTGTCTTTTCCAGTGCTGTGTCATGTGTATATTTCTATGGACTCATACCTGAGTATGAGAGCCCACACTGGGGTTGCAGCGCAGGAGCTGCTGCAGGCAGTGGCAGAAAGGATGGATGTCCCCCAGGGGGAACTGGTACTGGTGGCCATCACTTACCCTGGAGGTAAATGCAATGAATATCTCAGTCAACAAAGAGCAACATCATTATTGTTAAAGGTCACCTTGGACAGAAGGTCTAATATTTTAACTGTAAACTACTGTTTACTGCAGTGTTATTATGTTGGATAAGAATTTTACATGGTAGACTATGAAAATAAGACCAAGGGTCCTGTAGTCCAGCGGCATATTTGAAGACAGTACTAGACATTCATTTGACCTTGAAGATTACTCAAGGTCAAAGGTCATAGCACCCAATGAAAGACCATATTGGACTTCCTATCTATTGCTAATAGTAATTATATCAATATCTCTGTCTAACAATATAACCGTATAACGTCTGTGTATGTTTTCAAGTTCTAGCACTTTGAAATGTGTCCCATTATAAACCAATGGGGATTTTTAAAAAACAGTGTTTCCCAATTCGTTGTACAAACTTGGTAAACCCTAAAGTTTACTGACAGACAACTGACGGATGGGTGACACCTGATACCAATAATCCATCAGACCCTTCGGGCTGTTGGACAAAAAAAACACATTGATTTTATTACTTATTAGGTTACAGTTACCGTTGTTGAAAATATATTAAGTGCTAAAAAGTATTTTAATAACATCATCAAATTAATGTAACTATGTTTTTCAATCTTTGGATCGGGACCCAACATGGGATTGCCTGGAATTTCTGGTAATTGATAAAAATAAAACCTTACTAATAAAAATATATAGTGAGTTTAGAGAGACAATCACAGTACATAAAAGCCATGAACAACCCTGAAACTGAAGCACTGTGGTACTGTTTATCTTTCAAATGTTCATTGTGGTCAGTTTAAGATGCTTCAGTTCTTTCATAATTCATAGTTTGAGTTATTGTTTGTTCAGTATTAATTCTCATCCTTATAAATACAAACTGGACTGACTGTACATATCCTGACCAAGGAAAATAAAATGATCACTTTGTGCAGTAATCTGAACCTGGCTTTTCTGCCTCTGGCCATAATAATATACATTATATTGACTAAATGTGTCTAAAATGAACGTTCATTTTCAACATAGTATAGTAAACGATTACATGTTCAAAAACTAATAAATTTTAGCAAAAAAATTTGTGATGTTAAAATAGGGTCATGAGCCAAAAAAGGTTGGGAACCAGTAATGTAATTTAATATATTTGATTATTTTCTAAGAAATGTCCTAAACTAGCTGAACATCCTTGAAAAATGTGTTTCAAGATGAAAAAATATGCAAGACAGCGAATAAGATACTTATTTAATATTAATATTATATTGGGCGTGTATGGTGTTTAAATTCCTTTTGTAATCAACATTTTCCATGTGAAATACAGATTATTTCTGAAAAAATTTTGGTTTACATTTGGAATTTCTTTTTGGTAATTTATTTATCATTACTCTCTAAAACTACTCAAAATGCACAGAAATCACAGTTTTTGTACACTAACCTCAGACATGAATAATTGAGATTACAGTCAAAGAATTGGTTCACATATCTCCCCAGTGACAGGAGTTACAAGGGACAAGCATTAAATGTAAAATTATTCTGTGTTATCAGTGACTGAAGTGACTGGCTCCCTCAGAGTGGAGCCTGGCACTGGGGGTCGTTTATCTACCTACTGATAGCTGCTTTCATGCTGCCTGACAGATTTTTAATGGTGTTCTGCTGTTTGCAATATGTTTTTTACCCCTGCAGGTCGGCTTCTCCTTCAGCCTCAGGACAGAGTTTTCTCTGATTCATCACGACCGGTGGGAAGGTTGCATGTATGCAGGAAGGACCTGGGTGAAGTCCTGGTAAGAATATGACTCATTTGTTACTTAAACCTTTGACACCATTTACAAAAATATAACACTTGTACCATCACTGTCAAAAACAGCTCCCAGTCATAAAAAAATCTCATAAAAATTGTATAAATTAATATTTTATTGTCATTTTCAAAGGCTCAAATATTTGATCATTTTCTCTCCCGACCAGAACAATACATTTTTTGATCCTTATATATATATATAAAGTCATATTTCTTGTAAAACTGACCCCTATTTCAAAAAATAAAACACAAAATATGGAATATTTCCCCTTTGCAAAGAGGATTATTTGTGTTGAAGTTATTAGAGCCTCATATATGCTAATTATTTATAACACCATTGATTCTGATGCCTCATTGTGTTGATGTACCACCAGTTTTTCTAATACACAAAAACACACTCTCACACAAGGTGTTTTCTCAAACACATTCATGCCATTCCTCTAACTCAATACCAACGCATCCAGACCATTAAAGGTGTAATCATGTATTTCATTGTCATGTAGTCACCAGGATCAGAGCATGAGAGCACCACTAAAATCTCTGTATAAAAGACCTCGGGGGGGG
>JAPSES010000228.1:5080455-5115976 GCA_029822895.1 Maxillicosta whitleyi
ATTTCAAAGTTATCCAGAATCCAGGATTTCTTCCAGATCACCCCCAAAAGTTAATCATTTCTTCCTTGTGCCATTGCTAACAAATCCTGAAAATTTCATCAAAATATGTCCATAACTTTTTGAGTTATGTTGCACACAAACAGACAAACGCCGGCAAAAACATAACCTCCTCGGCAGAGGTAATAATAACCTTTGAGATACTTATTCTATCAGTACATTCAGATAATTTGGGTAAAACATGCGAGTGAGAGTGAACATGAAAACCCATGTAATTCAACAAAAATACACTTTGTACATGAAGCAAATTATATATTTTGCGAAAATATCACTTGCTTCAGTTTCCTCTCATTCTTATAGTATAACCGTTTATGTACATCTCCATGGTCAGTAAATCAAATATTGGAAAATACTTCCTTTTCACTGATAAATACAGAAAATAAAGTTATAATGAAGAACCAGAGTCACTTAGAAAAGACAGAATGTGGAGAAAAATGGACTTTGAAGTTATTACAATATAACACAGTGCAAACTTACGCTAATGTTGAGTTCAATGACGTCTGTTTTGTGTTTCAGCACATGATCGCAGACACGGTGCGGCTCATTCGACAGTGTCAGAAAGATCACATGGGTCAGTATTAAGTATCCTTAATATGTTTTAATTACGTCTGTATATTGTTGAAAATTCACAAAAAGTGTATTTGTTCTAGCTCTATGATCAACAATATATTTCATTCTATTTATACTGTAAATATAAGTTGAAATTCTGGATAATTATATTTATGTATTTATTTAATAATTCTTTATTTGTCCCATTAACCTTACAAATAAGAAATCAATTTGATTTATGTTTTTGGATGACCATTTTGGCTGGTTTGCATGATCAACTTTATCAACTGTGCATACAATACAGTGTTTTTCATCATGTAAAAACATCTCTTTGCATGTTTAAGTTGCTTTTATTCAGAATTCATTTAAATAGTGGTTGTACAGCTCTAAGTTCAGTGGATTAAGAAAAGTTGTGAACTGTTTTGGTGCTAATGCATTTGTAAAACAGTACATGTTAACTAAAAAAAACACACACTTAAAGGATAAACGCATGTGATTGATCGGCTCAGGTCAAATTTTTACACTTAAAACTTGTTTGATATTTAAACATTTCTTTCTTCAGGAAACGGCATCACCCAGAAGAGCAGCTCTGAGGTGCGAGCCTACATCGATTACCTTCATATCATCGACAATCAGCAGACTCTGTTCGAACTGTCTCACCGGCTGGAGCCTCGTGCTTAGAGAGCAGCTCCTCCTGTTCTTCCTGCTCTGTCAGCCAGGCCGCCAGATCGCCAAGGTTCAATCTATCACTGTCGGCTCTACTGCATCTCTCAGGACTCACGTCAGCAATCGAAGGACGCTGCACACCGCACGCTCCCGGCCAGGCCACCGAAGGGAGCCGCCCAATCAGAAGAGTGTCTCCACAGACAGGGAAAGGCAGCCAGAGATAACCAAGGTTAAATACAGGCATTATTGCACAGCTCCTGCAGTACAAAGATGGACACTGACACTCATTCAAAGCACCAAAAAAAAAACCCAGGACCAGCCAGCTGTAGTTCCACTCTGACGTTTGGCACCAACAATGGTTGAAGATGCACTATTTGATGTGAGGCGTCACTGTGTCAACATGTACATCTATAGCAGGGTCGGACTCAGTTACATTCAGAGATCACATACAGCATAATGTGATATCCAGTGGACCGGAACAGTAAAACAATAACATAAAAACCCATAAATAATAACTCCACATTTTAGTCTTTAAATATGAAAAAACTAAAATTACATCATGAAAATGTGAACAACCTGAACCACCATGTTTATTTTTTTATTCTTTCTCAGTCCTTTCTTAATTTCTTTCTAAATTTCTTAAGAAAAATAAGTGCAATTTCAACAATATTATGTCTCAGCTTATTATTAACACAACTGACAGATCACCGTAGATCTACAAATGCACAAAACATTTAGTAACTGGCATACATGAGAGTCACTTTTCAGGTTCATATTTGTTCAGATTATCATTTTATTTTGAAAAGATAGCTTGTATATGGAAATATTTTCATCATGTAATTTAACTTTTTTCACATTAAACCAGAAAGTTATTGTTATTATTTCATTTGAGATAACATTGGGCTGTTTGTGGCCCCTGAACTAAAATAGGTTTGACATTTAATATCTTCAGTGTAGTTTTTGCATTTGCATACTCACCCTGCAGGCTGGACTGAACCCTATGGTGGGCTGGTTGTTTGATCTACAGGTTCAGTTATTACCTTTATTTCCTACAAATACTGCATTTTGGTCTGACCGAAGCCCAACAGCGCCCCTATGTGGAGATAAATCAAACTGCACTGATGATGCAAACAAACCAGAGTGACGTTCAGTGTTGACAAATCAGCCAATTTAACTTATGATACAATTTTGTATTTTGTCTCATTAAAGTTAATCTAGATGGAAATATTGAAAATGAATGTTAAACTTCAAGTTTATTTTCATATCTACTTCCATTGCAGAATACTGCACCATTTAGATATTTTAATTATTTAACCAAGTGCAGTGAATTAGCTGAGTCACACAGAACTCCGGTGGACTTAGTGAAGGGTCTACAGTGTACTGTACTTCTGTGGTGTGTGAGTGTGTGACTTACAATCATGTATGTTAGTGCCAAAAACCATAAAACTGGCTGGTGAAGTTACTGCTAATTGCTCATCACCTGAAAAGTATTGGATCTAATGAAGCTGTGGACAATCAGTGAAAGGCAGCAGTACGTCTGCTGTAACTTCAGTTCAAGCTCCAACACAATGCAAAGTACATCGTTCCCTCTCACTCAGGAGGACCACGCTGCTTAATGTGATGACGTTTATACAGTCAGCTTTGGCTTAGTGTTAAAGTTGATGTAATCTGTGCTCTGAGACTAGATTTAACATTTGAAAAACTCAATTTAACTGAATAGTTAAAGTGAGAGCTTCGGTGCATATATGAACAGAAGGAGCGATATGGTGTTGCTGAAATAACCGTCCATAAAAGTGAAGAGCAATAGCAATACAAAAATACTAGAGCACCTTCTAGATAAATATTAGATTACAAAAAAAAAAAAAAAAGAATAATGATAGAAGCCATTTGTTTGTGTAGAGTCTGTAATAATAGCAAATACAGTATTTGTTCTCTGAATTGGTCACGAGCAAATTCACACTTTGACCCCAAGGCTAAACCATTGTACGTAGGCATCGTGAAATGTTGTAGATGGACTTATCCTATTCTTAAACATTTATTTGTATAGTTTGGATTTTTATTACCACACTGAAAACGAGCATTATCAGCATCCGTCTTACTTTCATTTGTATCTTCAACAGTGTACATTTGATTCTATTTATACTGTAAATATAAGTTGAAATTCTGGATAATAATATTTATTTATTTCAGAATTATTTATTTGTCCTTTAAACATTACTAATAAGAGGTCAGTTTGATTTGAATGATTTTTTTATGCACTCTTTTGGCTGGTCTGCATGATATGGTGAACCATGGACTGACCAACTTTGTCAACTGTGCATGCAATAAAATATTTTTGACCACGAGAAGGCGGTTATAGAAAAACATTTTTTTTTTTTTTTTTTTTTTTTAGATATTTAGAGGTTTTGCAGCTAGTTCAGTGAGTTAAGAAGAGGTATATACTGGTTTGGTGCTAATGTATTTGTAAAAGAGTAACTTTAACCTTTTCATGCATGATGTCCACATTTGTGGACACATAGTTTAAGCTCATTTTCCAAAGGGTTATAAAGGCAATATTCTCCAATCCACAAGGGGGCAGTGTCTACATACCTTAAGAAATACAATGAAAAAAAAGTATCATCTTAGTTTTAGAAATTTGACTGCTTTATGGCTTTAAGACCCGGGTTTTCTGTCCATGTTTATAAGAAAGTTTCACAGCTTTATAAAAAAACAAACAAATAAGACCCCTCCCCCAACTGTCCACAAAGACATACCATAAAAATACATCTGAAAAAAGCTGATGTTTCCAATATAGGCAATTATTGAATTTAAAAAAACCAAAACTTGTTCTTTCCTGGGTCTCAGGAGGTTAAATATCTTATTAATAAAATTATTTTTTTAAATTCAAAATGCATTTCAACTTGAGCTTAATTTTGAGAAATAAAATCAATCTAAAAAAAATCTAAATACGTTTTTTCATAATTCATGCATGAAAGGGTTACACTAAAAAAATAAATAAATAAAACCCCCAAAACACTTAAAATGTAAATACATGTGATTGACAAGCTCAGGTCAAATCTTTTGCACTTGTTAGAAAACTTAAAATAACATCATTGTAGAAGAAGCTGCCCTGATGGGTATTGTGTTCTTAAAACTACATATCAAATAAACAACCACAAACAAACTGAGCAAAAGGGATTTTTTTCTTTTCCTTCACTGCAGAGTACTACTAATACTACTTTTTTTACAGAACAAAAACTAAACTGAACCATTTTCATTTGGCTATAAATATTAGTACTTTAATGAGCTGCTCAGTCTAGTTGTTTCAACACCAGTTTTGTTCCTGTTGTGCACTGAGAACACATAACTACTGCGTTGCAGGAGGGCATGTCATGACAATAAATAGTAAAAAGTCTGTGGATCTTTTGTTGAATCCATTTAAATACATAGAAGGATATCCACATCATCATTCTTGCCACCCCTTTAACATCCCTGTGTTAAACTTTATAGATCCTCCACTGATGACAAATCATAGATAATGTATGAGTTCTGTTTTCTTCAGTTTGACACTTTGTCACTGACACATTATTGCCTCTCTGTGGCAGCTGAAGGTACTGTAGGATCCAGCTGGTAAAAGTGAACACATAACAGTGGTCAGTTTTGTAGGATCAATGTAAAATACTGGGAAAAAAAACTGGAACACGTCATTCTGATAGATTAGTTTTTACAGATAATCCTGCTAAACTTTACAATATGACGCCAAAATTGAAAGGGTCCTATTTTGTTAAACCCACTTTTATTAGTCTTTGGTTCATTTATTTGTTCATGAAGTTTGAATTTGAACCCTCCATGATATCTTTCTATTCATTTGGGCAAAAGTCGAGTGGATTTCTACAACATGCTTTAATACCTACTTAATTTATCACATCTATAACTAATTCTAATCATGATATTTGCACATATAAAGTGAAGAAGTCCGACGAACATTTCTCCAAATACACCATAATTGTTCATCAGTAGCAACGGTTGGAGTAAAAACTGAAAATATGCCCAAACTCGTATGTGAAGTGGCTCATTTTGCATTTAAAGGGTCCGTTCTGGTGTCATCATTACTCAGAAATATTGTTGAAGATGGAGCTGTGGAGTGTGGAGACCCAAGCAGAGCATTTACAGTTTATGTAGACGACAGGGGAATGTTTGAAAATGCAGAATTTCATTTAAAAAAGCTAAATATCAGTGCTTTCAAGCCTGTTCTTTGAATCCAATTTTACTTGATAGCAGAATCATTAATACATAATGTGTTGTTGGTGCTGAGGCGGAGGTGTGACCCAGATGCCCTTGCTGACTTAAACCCAGGTGTCCTGCTTGGCCTTTAACATGACTATCTGTGTCACGACCCCTGCTGCGCTTGGCCCCGTACCCTGCCATTTCTTCCCAAACGCTGCTAGTACTGTATCATTTCCCTGTCACCAAATGACTGGCTAGCTGCTGTGGTGCACTAATGAGAGGAAGAGAAGGCACATGAACAGAGACTACAGGAAGGCTGCTTCTTCATTTCCCTCACGCAGTACAATACACAGAATCAATCCTCCATCCTCCACTTGTCTGTCTGCAGCCGCGTTGGCTGCAGGGAGAAATTAAGAGCAACACAGCAGTTATTAGTGTTGGAGAAAATCTCATTTGAGAAGATAAGAGTGCTGATTTTCATCACAAAAGAAAAACAAAACGTGGCTCTAATTTGGGCATCACTTGTTTATCTCAGTAGATATTATTCCCGTTTTCCTGCCTCTTACTGGACATAAACATGTATAGTTTGGATGGCAGAATGTCACGATGGCAGTTCATGTGAGTCAGTGTAATAACATGATAGATAGATGTAATAAGATAATAAAATGGAATTGGATCAGCCTGGCCAAAAAAAACAAAAAAAAAAACAAGTCCAGACTCATATTGTGTTTGTCCGACATTAACTTTGATTACGCCACATAATATTCACCATGGCATCATTTCATTAAGCGTACGCAGGGTCACAACATTTATTTCATAGTTTCATCATTGAACCTGGATGTGACCGACTGAACCAACCCCACATCATAACACTGCCCCCACAGGCATGTACGCTACGGAGCCAAAACGATGACTTTAAGGTTTGATATTGAAAACACACCCTTTAACTGAAAGAAGAAACATTGCCATTAAAAAAATGGTTATTGTAAAAGTATCAAAACAGGTATTAGTATTGAAAAAGTTTAGCTGAAGTTTGAAACAGACATTAAATGTTATATTATTTATTTATTTATTTATTTATTGCTGTTTTTCAATATGCAAATCACACCCTAGCCCTTCCCCTTAAACCCCGCCCACACACACACACCAAAAAGGCGGCAGAAAAGTGAAAATGAAATCATAAAAAAAAAAAAGAACTGTGATCAAAAACAAAAAATGGATAAATGGATAAAAATGACATCAAATAAAAATAATCAGATTTTCATTAAAAAAAACACACCAGAATCCAAAAAAATAAATAAATAAATCAATAATATAACATTTGATTTACATGTTTTAAACTTCAGTGTAACGTGATCAATGTCAGTACCCATTTTGATGCCATTACCATTTTTTACAACAAATATTTTTTAATGCCAATGTTTGTTTTTTTTTGGTTTCAGGGTATGTTTTCAATGCCAAACTTTATTTTCAATATCAATCATTAAAGTCATTGTTTTGGCTCCACTCTACTCTAGGTACTAGGCATGATGGGTAATCACTTCAACCACCTCTCTTCTCACTCTGGAACATATGGGTCAATCTGGACTCATCAGACCACATGACCTTCTTCCACTGAAACACAGTCCACTCTATGTTCTCTATCAAACCGGTGGGTGTTTAAGAAACGACAAGCAAAACTGTATCAGTGTTAAAACAAAACCCAAAAAACAACCAATCCAATGGAAGACTACTACATGTTTACTGACTCAAATCCAGATACTGTCATTTTTGGCCAGGCTGTGTAATTTAACTTGGTTATGTTAGAAAATGAAAGAAATTGTATTATGTAATAGCTAATTTAAAAAAAAAGCCTTCATTTGTACGTTATATTTTTTAATAATTAAACCACAAAAAAATGTTACACATTATAGCATTTTATCACAATTATCTTTAAATTGCGCCCAAACCAACAGGATTGTGTTATGATTAATATCAAAAACTGAAGCCTTATCCAATAATTCCAACACAGCATAGAGGGTAAACTATTGTTTATTACAGATTATTCTATATTATTACAAAATGTTAATGTTTTACAAAACAATGTGAAAATACTTTGCAGTGTGTTAATACTACATAAAACATAATACTGGATAATAAATGCATCCACTAAAGGAAAAGTGACATAAGCATCATTTGTTTGTGTAATATTTTTCCTCTGTGTATGATGTTAGCCTTGACTCTGGATCAGCATTTACTGTGTGTCTGTCATGTAGAAGACCTCACATCATATGAACCACCCTATGCCCTTCTTCTTCTTCAGTCAATGATCCTAGTCAAACTTTAGTTTCCCCCGGATTTTAATTAACTCCATTTAGATCAGTTGAAAAAGACAACATTTTCAGATAAGATGCCTGTGCTGCTTCGTACTCACTGAAAGTTAAAGGTTTCATTTGGTTTGTATCATCTTAATCAGATGCTAACAGAGAGTGCAGACAGATAAAGGATGGGTAATCTAATGTGTTGCTTTCTCATAGAAAGCTATCAGTGTCTTTGAATAGGTTTCTCCAACAGGCCGGGCTGAATGAATTACACTAGTCTGTTAGTATTCTGCCTCTGCCGTACAAAAGGTCAATGTCAAATGCACCTCATTTAAAAGTCAATAGCAACCATGCACATCATCTCCTGGGAATTCTGTCCGGGAACCCTCCAGACGGCATTGTGTATCATTCAGTTAGTAGAGGGCAGCCAGGGAGCTTTTTTAATCTTGACCTTCCAATAAAATATGCTCCCTATCCAGAATTACATGGTCTAAAATGGAGACATAAGCTCCCAACAAATCATGGCCAGACTCAACCATCTCAGGGGAGAGGTTCAACAGTGTCAGACACAGACACAACAGGTTTGGCACTGGTTAAACACCATCCCTGTTTATTTCCCTTATCATAAAATCTACAACACATATTCCCACAGCGTTACTACCGATAAACAGGATACCGCTAGAGTATACATCATTTTTAACTTCTAAAAACATGGCAAAAAAATTATTCAATACTCTCTCATATAAGTAAATAGTGCATCTAAAAGTCGGATTTTTAACACTGTTAGTACTAAATATGATAAAACACTTAAGTGCTCAGTCAGTGACGACTCACACTGACAGCAGCAGAGCCACTCCAGCGATGATCCACTTGGCAGGAGGATGTTTGGTCCTGAGGCGGAAAGTCCAGACGTAAGTGGAGCCTCGCTGTTTAGTGCGATACACTGGACACTCGTACGTATTTTTCAGCTCCTGTTCCTCTGAAAGCACTGCCCTTACGTACATCACTGGCATGGCTGGGGTCAGATCTCTCAAAACGGCCTCAGACATGACACCAGACTGAATGTCCCAACGTGCTCCTGGAAGATACAACACAGACTCTGATTCTGCAGAATATCCACCCTGTACTATTACATGAGCAGCAGGAAGTGGCAGTAGCATGATATTGTCAGTCATTTAATCGAGTGTACAATGAATATTAAGGGTTTCCCCACAAGCTCGAGTTTTGGTATACAAGAAAAACCAGGAAAATCTTATGTTTATTTATATATATGTGACAACTAAAACTTCACACAATTACAGCAGATGGAGTTTTAAACATTAATTCAGCCTATATTAACCAAGTAAAGAAAGCAATATTTCTGCATATTAAAAGAAAACATGCAAAAATGTAATACTGGGGAAAAGGCAGTTAGGTGCTTCTACAAAACCTGGCACATTACCAGATTTTTAGACCCAATAATAATAGAGAAATACATATTTCCCCCCTGCATTTGATCTGGAAAACATGGATGTAAATGGTCTTATATACCGCTATAAATAAAGACACTGTTAAATTTGTCCATCCTAGTGGTTTTTCTATTCCAGACGTGTAGGTTTTTCATGAATCAGCAGTCTCATTCCAGGTATTGCGTGTAATCCATAGTGTCCACTGGCATTACATGTGGAACCTGCCCATTTCAACACAAATAAATTGTGAGTGATTTTGCAACAGTGGTCATGTCTGTGAAACATTCTGCATTGTAATAATTAGATAGATTCCCAAAATGTACCTATGAGACAATAAAGATTTTTTTTTTTTTTTAAGTTTTGTGTAATTTTTGTGTCCTTTTTCCATATTAAATGCAGATTTTATAGAAAATATAAAAATGTGTTTTATCTGAAAAATTATTTATCTTTTATGTCAATAAATATTATTTATAAAACGCTTCCAAAGTGCTTCCAAACTTGCTTCATAACATTAGTCACATCTGGTTTGCATTTTTAGCCCCTCTGTCCTGTTTTTAGGACCAGCTTCATAGAAACACCCAGTTTAAAAATGTTCCCTTTCCTTGGAAAATGACCTGAAACTTTAAAATTGTTAATTTTATAATGACAATAAAAAAGAGAACAAAGAAACATGATGTGCCATTGTATCATCATCAGCTGTTGGACACAAGTTTTGCAATCAGTGCAATGAACACTATGTGAAGAATGATCTTTGACCTTCTATGAAGAGTCCGTGGATGTATGCCCCCTCCCGAGGTGGATGTCCAAAGTCATCTTTTGTCTTCTTTGTGACATCCGCAGTCAGACTCATCCTGTCCAGAGGCCACTGGTTCTTACGAGCAATGCTTTGTAGCACAGCTGAAAAAAGCATCAGTTTAAGTTAATGTCTCCAGTTTGAGTGGGTTTAAACATCATCTGAATTATTTTCCGCCTCGGTTGTCACCTCACCGGTGAGAAAGGACTGTGGATTGAAAAGTCCTGAGAGCCAGACGACTGCTGGGAGAACAAAGTCCTGCATCCAACTGTCGAGTTCACGACAGCTACACAGAAGATCATTAAACCTAGAAAAAATATTTGCAGTTTTATATATATATATATATATATTTACCACAAATTGATCTTGTGTTGTAGAAATATTAATGTGTAAAAAATATTTGTATATTGTAGAACTATCGATCGCTTGACAACTTAGATAATTATTTTGACGAGTTAAGTTTGAAATATTTTTTTTTCCATTTTTCAATGTGATTATTTTCTGGTTTTCTTTCAAGTCAAACATAGAGATCCACAGATTATTAACAAACAAAAATAACTGTAGCTGCAGCCTTTTTGTGCTGCTCCTTAGGTAATGAAAATGTGATTAAAAAAAAATGATAGCAAACATTTTTCAATAACCAACAGCATGAAAGCAATTCAGTTTGTGTCTGAAAACTATTAAATACCAAACAATAAAACCCAGCCACGCGGTAATAGTTACTGTCATCAGCAGTTACCATAGTGCTAGTGTTTTGGTAGAAGGGTATGCCAGTCTGGCCCATGAGTCTGGAACAGCATCAGTGAACAGGGCTGACTGCAGAGCCTCCATACTGACAGAGATGGTCAGCTCTCCCTGCAAACAGAAGAACCCTTATCAATAAAGCATCATTTTATGATTTGCTAGAACACACACACACACGAATACATATATATATATATTGTTTTTTTGTTTTTTTCTTCAAATCATGATTTTTTTCCCCCCAGTCTGTACCTTCAAGCCAAGTTCCAGCTGACTTAGTGACCTCCTTATTTCTGCCAGCAGCTGATTCATGCGTTCACACTCCTGTAAACAGACTAAAATGTAGGGGGTCCGCTCTGCTGTCTTCGCTGCCATCTCTGACATGTTATACTCCTCAGGAAGCTTGTCAATGATATCTTCAATGACAGTCTTGACCTGATAAATACAACAAACAACGCAAGGTTAGTTATGAAGCCCATTATATTCCCAGTTGTTCCATGTGATAACAGTAATTCTTCCTGTCACTCCATACCTTCTCCTCTGTGCTGTGAGCAGCCCACTCCCCTCTGGTGGAGTCCTGAGGCTGCAGTTCCAGCAGAGTCTTTAAGAGGCGTTCTGAGGTGACAGTAAGACACTCCAGCTCAGCATTTGGATGTAGACCATAAAGAGCAGGGTTCTCAGGTAGAAGGTGTTCATCTATGTAACTGTGGTAACCACTGTAGTCCATGAATGGAGGGGCTAGGAACCCAGGACACAGAAAGAGCTCTCCTTCAAACTGGGAATAAAAAAATTAAGAATAAAACTATGTAAAAGTATTTTAGGCAGACTTTAGAATGCAGAGTGTCCACATAATGTTCAAATAAACTTGCAACCCCAAATAAACTTAATAAAAGTTACTATGTATGGCATTTTAGACAATGAGTTATCAATTTAATTATATATAATTGTATGGTTGGAAAAATAAAGCTTGTTAGCGTAAAAGTGAACTGGCAAAGAGTCAATGAGTAAAGTACATTTACCTGAGGCACATGGTGAAGAAGAAAAAGGGTTAATGAGTTGTATGTGACAATGATAATGATACTGATACTAACTGAACTTAATCAAATGAAATTGTGCAAAAGAGTTCAATACCAAATAATAAAAAATAATAATAATGCATCTTACGGATGAAGTGACCAAGGGGAAAAAAAAAAAACAACAAAAATCAGCCACACTGGCATTAATAAAAGCAATACTGCAGTTTAGCTTTGCATCCCAAGAGGGCACCCTTTACCTTGAGAAACAACCACAAGCACAAGTAGAGTGTAAATCAAACTTCTATGAATCTATATGTAAATAAAAGATTGAAAAATTGATAAAATTACTATGTTGTGTTAGTTAAAAAAAACCAAACAAATTTTGTACTAACTCTATTATTCTAAAAGACAAAATAATTGATTGATTATTTTGGCTTTACATCATAAACAGTGACTGACCATTTTTGGATGCATGAATTCCTGCAGATAGGTCTGACAGAGTCTTCTATCCCAGTCGTTGGTAATGTGTCCTCCATACATGATCTCCCCAAACAGATAACACAAATCCTCCCAGGGCACCTGTGTGGACTATAACAGACTTAGTTTGTAGAGTGACATGACAGTTCACATAAACTTATCAAATGTAGCTGCAGCTGTAGCTTCCAGAAAGACTAAAGACATAAAAAGTCAAATATTGTTACATTTCCGAAACAGCCTCTGTTAGGGAAGTGTCTATAGGGATTTCTTTGCTAATAATCTCTTAAAATAATAATAACCTTAGGGAAATGTAAAATTATGTTTCTTTACACACACTGATATGAGGGATGTCAGAAACGTCTTCTCCTCAGTGGGAGATTATGATCCGTGAGGGTGAAGGAGGAAGAAAAGAACGTGTGATTCATAACAAATTACAAAAGCTGGAGGTTCACAATCATTTGTACCTGTATTGTTTTGCAAATTGCTTCCTTCATCAGCTCTAATTGCAGTGATCACTTATGTAGCGTTGTGAACTGTCACATTGGCTGCATGTAATTACATTTAGGATAACGCTTCATTGCCCTCCTAATGAATTCTCTGTATACGCACATACAGGTTACTGTTTGGTTAACATAATGAAGGACATTCGTTTTTGGAGGGCAGAATACCTAGGAGACATAATTGGTTGTGACCAGAGTAATAGGAGTTCTAAGAGAAATGCATTAGGAGTTCTGAGGGATGAAGCACCCCATGAATGGATTTTTTGTCTCCTTGAAATAAAGCTAAATTATAGGTTGCATGTTCATAGTTAAGAGAAAAAATGTGGAAAAAAAGATGGAAAAGAACATTTTTCTCATAAATAACAATGGAACAAAAGCCTGGAGGTACTACAGGGTAATTCAGCAACTCTGTTGTGTTATAGTGTCACCCCAAACACTTCTGTCATTACACATTTACACAGTTTAGAAAGCCAGCGGGGGGGGAAAAAAGCCAGAAAAAAAGAAAAATGTAATTATAAAATTTTTTTTTAAAAAAAAGTAGTGAAAATACTTTGGTGTTGGCCTCTAGGTAGTTGTACAAAACACTGGTTGAGATGGTGAGGTCTCCAGTGCTGAAGGGATAGTTATGGTTCCACCCTTGGGAACCAAATTTGCGGCGCTCTGTAACACTGGCATGAAAGAAGCAGAGGGAGAAGAACATGGAGTTGAATTCTTGCTCTCTGGTGCACATGTCCAGAGTGTCCTGAAAAGACAGAATAAGAAGTTGATAAGACTGTGCATGTTATGTCATTTCTATCACATTTCTATTCCATATTTAAACTTACTTGACTAAAGTTGTTGAGGGCTGCGTGCAGACTGGCATTCATGCCTGTGGGCGGCTCGTTGGTGATCTTGATCGAATTCTCCAGTATGCCTCTGGGAATGATATGCTGCTCAGGAGTCGGTGCTGGTTCCCCGGTGATAAACACCCTGTAGTTCGAGTGACTGTTTACCGCTGTAGCTTCCAGAAGTGCATCCAGAGAGGGCAGCCAGCGACTCACCAGGTGTACATTCTGAAAAAAAAAAAATTACAGAAAATGATTAGTCACTAAGCTACAAAACGATTCCAAAAATGATATTACAAATACATAAAATAAACCACTGGAAGAACAGGTAAGAAAACCTTTGTTTTGCTGCTCAATTACAGGCTCTCTGCTTAAAGGAGGCATTCATGGAGCTGATCTGGCCAATTATGTTTTTTATTGAACCAAATTGAGTTTATTACCCTTGCTCCAGCAGCGAGATAATATCATTACAGAGCATAACAGGCTGGCAAGAAGAGCAGCTTGAAGGCACTAAAGACAGTAAAAGGAGCCAAAGTGCTCAAACCTGCAGGATGACCCAGTGTCCCAGTCGAGAAGAGTTCCTCACAACCCTTTCAGCTACTTCTTCTTGTCCCTGACCCAGGGACACGTTGTGTAAAGTGCCTTGGTCAGTGGAAAATCCCAGCTTTAAACCTGCAAAGACAGAACAGTATTTGGAATATTATCCCTATCAGATGATACAGTATAAGTGTGTGTATAAATAATAAAGATAGACCGAGTGGTTTGGTGCATTAATCTACTGAAACAGGTTATTTTTTTAAACAGCAGAACTTGGCTCTGATAGTGACTGATGATTAATTTAATGTTTAGTCTTAGATTTGATTCATTAATTTCAGATTGATCAGTTCAGTGACGTACATTGTTTTGTGTAGGTACTTAATGTAGCAAATAATTTAATAATGGACATTTTCAGTACCTAGTTTTTCGACATCTTTGAGTGGATCCACTCCAGGTGAAAGGATGAAAAACACTGGATTAGAGGGGCTGCTATCTTCATACATCCTGTCAAATTCCAGCCTCACAGCCTCCACATATTTTGCTCCGAGCTTCTCTTCTACAAAATTCCTGTGAGGAAACATTTGCAACTTATCTCATGGTTCAGAATAGTGTTTTTGACAAACATGTTCAGACATCAGTGTTTCTCAAAGTTTAATGAGCTCACTAACAGCATCACAAGCCTCCTGCCACCCCCCCATCCCTGAAAAAAAAAATTGTGACTGGGGGTTGATCTAGCTCTGTTGCTAAAGCCCCCCTCACCTTACTATTTCCCACTTGCCACCCCCCAAAAATATTAAATTTGCAACCGGGGGGGGTCTTTACAGTGAGAAACACTGTAATAGTCCAAACTGCTTTGATTTTTTTTTGGTAATTTTTTTCCCCCTCCCATCCTGTGCTCACACCCCCCTGGGAGAGTGTCTGCACCCCCCCACCCCCCACCCCCCAGTTCAGCATCACTACCATATATTAACAGTTTTACCTCAGTGAATAGCTCATCCTATCAGGTCGTAGTGCCCTCAGGATGATGAGCTTCTGGAGGGAACTCTTATTCTTCCAGTCATGGGGGAGTCTTTCTTTTTCCGGACAACTAGATTCTATAATCTTCCTCCAGTGTTTGGGGGAGCTCTCAAAGTCTCTGTCCAGCCCATTGAAATCTTCCATTGTTGAAATTAGCTACATCCAAATAACAGACGGTGTTAGACCTTACTAAGCAGTGAGGTGATGACGTTAGATCAAAATGGTGACATTTACCATGTTTTATTACATACTTGAATGACGTGTACTTTACCTTAATGGCCCCCCAGGCATGTGGAGAAAGAAAGGGCACAGGACTAACTTTGAAAGTTTCCACAGGGAAACGTAGAAGGAAGTCAAATTCTTGTGTGTCAATCAAACCCTGTTTGAGGAGAATCTGGCCAGAGGAAAAGAACAGTTTGAGAGAACGTTTATAGTATCTATGACGTTCCAGTGTTTTAATAGCACTTCATATGAGAGGGAAAAGTCATGTGTCTCTAGAATAAGGGCTTCTGAATGTGCATGTGCCATAAAGGACAGCCTTCAGAGCAGTTTAATTTCTAAGATGAAAACAGTTGGCACAATGACAGATAATTGCATTATGCCATCAGAACCAACCCCCTTGTCAGAACCAACTGTTTGAACAGCAGCCACAAAGCAAGGTGTGAGAGGTAATCAATAGCAGCGTATGGTCCTGCTGACTGCTTTTAATTGAAGTTAATGTGGGGGCAGAAAAGTACTTTGATTGATGAGGATGACAGGAGGCCACACCTTTGAGGCGGCCCTGAGTACCTCACCTGGAAGGCAGTGTGTGACAAGAAGGTTAACTTGTCTCTCTCAAACAGGCCCTGGCTGGTATACAGGAATACAGAATAGGTGATGGCCTCAGTTAGGGTGTACACTCTGGTCCTCACATCCTCATCCCATTCTGCATGCTCCATTGCTTTGTTAAATACAGAGTTAAAGGTCTGGAACAGAATCAAATGGAGGACAGTGTTTCGATAAGAATACACACCTGGATCAAGTTTCCAAGAGGAAGCAAAGTTAATTTTACACACGTGCTCTTCGAATATTAGAAAAAATTACAAACAGTAGCACTTGTTAAGACTTAGCAAGTATGGCCTCATCAGTTGACAACTTTACCAAACAATTTTTGTGTATGCTCTGGGGAGAAATCTACGTTTGAGGTTTTTTACCTTGAGAGAAAATTGGTACATGGGGTTGAGCCTGCTGAGGTCATTGATGATGAAGAAGAGGAGTGACGCTCTCTCTGCTGCTGGGCGGTATAGTTCTCGAGCCTCGTTGATCTTTGTCTCATTTTCTCTGGCCTCCACCACCTGTGTGTTCCAATTGCACAAAATGAGCTATTAGGCTCTCAGTCATGCCCCAAAAGACTCTCATTACATATATTCCTAACTACACGTCAATTGTGGCTAATGTAATAAAATGAGAAGCATGCTGTTATGTGACATTAAAAGAAGAAAAAAAAACTAACCTTATTCTGAATGTGAGCAGCTGTAGTCTTGGTGGTCTCAAGTTGCTCTACCAGAGAAATATCACCCAGAAAATTACCGTGGGCTGTAGAGAGGCGACTCAACAGGTCGTCCTCTAACCTCTTGAGTTCGATCTTGAAGTGGTTCTGCTGTGTGGTCAGCTCCATCTTGGGTAGAACACACAAAACAATTTGGAATAATGAACTTCTCTGTTTGGGTCTAAGGTCTGAGGACTAAAACCACAAAGCTGTCCTTTGGGTCGAACAGAGCACAGCCTTTTTACCTTTAGTGCCTCCAGGTCGGGCCTTTCCCGGGACACTACCTGTCCCAGGAGCTGCTCTTCCAGACCCTCAGGAGTCACTGTAAAGTTGATGAGAGTGGTCTGGGCCTGCAGCTCAGGAGGGAAGTGAGGATTGGCCAATTTGGAGTGGATTATGAGCTGAAAGTCACTGTTATATTCACATTCCTTGCCCCCAATCTGAATGTACCTGCATAACATGGTTAAAAATAATAACTTTAAAAAAAAAGATCAAATTAATATAAGGTATGTAGACAGGAGAAAAGGACACAAGCAACAAAACAGAAGAAGGAATCACAATAACAATGACATGATGTTTTGTTAGTTAATCTCTGCACTCAAGTGTCATTATAACACAATTTGATGACAGGTAATGAAATAATCTTCAAAAAAGTGCAGTTTTACCTGAATGACTCTTTAATACACAAGACATAGACTGGATTCAATGGATTCCCCATTAATCAGTGCTGATGTGATGTTTTATAAACTATTGGTAACAAAGTTTGGCACAAATAGTGGTCCAAATCTGATATTAAGCTTAAGATTAAGATGTCTTTGATGGAAAATAATAGAAAAATGATAAGATTGAGATTTTTTTTTTTTTTACAATTAATTTCATGTATAATTCCCTATTTTTTAATTAATTAGTAGGAGTTTGATGTTCAGTGATTACGGTTAATTTTTTGAAGCTATGAATTCTTTGAGTTGGGTATTCAGTTTCAGTATCTGAATTTCAATAAAGTGAAAGGTAGTTAATTTCAAACATGCATAAAGCAGTTTCATTGTCAAAATCTTCTGGGAAAGAGGTGAAGCTACTATCAGACAATTAATCAGTGTGATTATTATATTAGCATTTATTGCACTCAATGTCAAACACACTGTCTGCAACTACCACTGTGGTAACATTAACCCTTTGTTTTCATCTTAGTCAACTAACCGGCAACTTTTACTCATCGCAACTTCACCAAAGCAAAGAACTTCACTCAGACACCAAATGTCACTCAGACTGCAGACACATAATCTTGAGTTAATATGAAAGATTATCACCACAGCAGCCAATATTTATCTGTTCCTGTATTTCAATTAAATTAGCACTGCCTTGACGAACCTGGTGGCTTTTCATTTTTTTCTAATTACCCCTTGGATGTCAGGCAAGGCCCCAATTTTACAGCACAGGTTCCTCATGGCCTGGGTCTGGTTCAACTCTATATCTTCACAAGCCAGAATTAATGTACTATTGATAGAACCATTACTCCACCAAATTAAAGTCCTAGCTGATGGATTGTCTTGTAGTCTTCCGTCAGCCATGAAAGGAATAATTAGTATTCATTACTTCACACTCTACAACATTCCAATTATTAATGAACTTCAGCTGTGGAACCCTACCAGATCCATCATGGGTGCCTCAGCAGGTTTTATTAATCATCGACAGAAACAAGTGTGTGGGTCATCTACAGGGGATAAACTTATAATCAGATTTACTATGATGAATTGTTACGTCTGGATGGACAGGACTTCAGAGGAAGCTCAATGAACATGCACTGAGATGCTCGATATTCATAGCCATGCATAGATCACAACAAGAAAGATGTAAACATTTTTCAAGAGGGAAGTCAAAGCAGAATGTCAATATGTGGTAATTTCAATTTCATATTTATTCTGCTGTTGGTGTGCACTTTAAGAAATGTGTTGCATTTTGTCTGTTGAGAGCAATTGGTAAATGATCACAATAATTACAAACCCATCTTGGTGGTTATACGACACGATGATATTAGCTACTTGTAGATGCTGTACATTGTTATTTGCTTTATTTAGTCTGTGTACTTAAAAAACATAGATTCCTAAAGAAACTATGCAACAATGTTATTATTCTATTTCTAAATAAATTAAGACAGACACATTTATGCAAATCTCCGATCAGGATTATGAAACCACCGAATTCAATGTGTAACATGACAATTTTTTGTGGACACAGGAGACACAGGAGTCCTTATACATAACCATGAATGCCCTCAATTCAGCTTTTACACTGAGGCGCAGCTGTTCAATATTCATCACACCTAAACAATATGAACACACAAATATACATCTATCACCAGTCTTGAGAGGCCAATCAATATGCTGGCCTCAGGGATTCAGAACACGCGCCGCAAATTCATTTATAATCTAAAGAGTGGGCAATAATAATGCATTCAGTCATGTCTTACTGGTATTTCGAAGCTCACTGAGATTCAGCCATCTGGCAAATCTGTTCCCATTGTCTCTTACCACAGACACATTTGGACAAGTTGTGGGCATATTGACTTGTGCATCAACAAGAATATAAAACCCATACATCGATTTAAAATGTTTTGGTGAGCAACAGCATCACACTAAGCATTCCACAAAACAAATGTATTTAAGCATAAATGTTTTCTTCTAATTCATGCTTTGGGGATATATGTTTCATGTTTCTTTCATGTATTTTTTCCTACAACAATGTATGTAAATTTAAAGTTGCAGGGTCAGTACAAACCTTCCTCTTTTGGTCGTGTTTCTGCCCAACAGTGGCTCCAGGACTGGGTCTGCATTTTCTGTCATATTCTCTATTAGAACAGTTTCCCCACAAGCAACAGCTTTTTCAATCACATCTAGATACCTAAAAATTAATTAGAAAAGGTGGAAAAAACATGGTTGGAAATGCATGTGTTTTTACTATAAAAACGTAAGTTTAAACAACACCAATGACACTGTACAGAACAATCTGATGATAAAATATTAATGTGACTAAAATCAGAATAAATCTCTTCTCACCCTTTCTGCCCCAGCTGCACCACCCTCAGCTCTGACCCGAGCCAGTTTCGGATCCACTTGATGCCCTGCTGCTGGGGGTCAATGATAAGTGGCCAACGCTCACTGGTGGTCAGGATGGCAGCATTCTCTGTGGACATCCTATCGTTTGGCAGGCCCTGGTTATGCCAGGCAGCCACGGTGGCATCATCTGTAAGCATGAGGACTGGGTCCAGACCGTCTGTCAGGGGTATGGAAACCTGGAACAGAAACCAGGGAATAATGTCACTTGGAGGCTGAATGAAAAGTTCCAGTTTGTAGACTCTACTGTGGATGTTTGGAAAGCGAAAGGTTGAACTCAGTGACTGCAAAAACACATAATCTGTCAAACTGTCTGCACCTTTTCAGACTGAAGGAAGGGAATCCAGTTTTCATTGAGGAGTTCCACGCGATACTGACGGGTAAAATATCCCATGTAAGAGACAAATGCTGCAGTGAGGAGGACATCTCCACACAAGGTCTTCTGCTGATTCTCATACTGGACAAGTGCCTGTGACCAGCGCTCCTTCTCTGACTGAAAAACACACGAAAACTACAATTCAGTGCCAGTTTAATAATATACATGGGGCATAAAAAACAAAACAAAAAGCCACATAAAGCCAATTTAAAAGCGCTAAACAAAAACTTACACTGCAGTGAGGCGTCCCATTAAATTTACTGTGCAAACTATGAAGCTATAAATGGTAAACTGCAAATCCTAGCATAGGATCTATAACATAGCTTGAGAAGTTTTGCTGTAGATTCACTTAGCATCAATTTAACATCCATTTAAACCTTCAATACCATGACTGTGACAGCCCTACAACAATAAATCATGCATGGCATTTTCTTACAAGGGGCCGTGGATCTAGAATATGTCACATAATAAATTCTCAGACAGTTAAAAATCACTATAATTTTACTCTAATGTATTATGGATTGCTTGTAATATCACTCAGTCTGGGGTGAGACATTGTTAATTTCCAACAGCTGTTGAGGCTTTGAGGTAAGTTAATGATTAAATATAGACGGCCTGATTTATTAGTCTGAACACTATTGCTTCCAGGTCAATGCCATAAAGACAAAACATTTATCTTGATATACTTAAAAGCCAAGCTGTTCCATGCAAACCACATTTATTTTCTGCAATAAGAAAGTCGAACTTACAAAATGGCCACTGAAATGGCCATTTTTTATTTCATATTAGCATCCATAAAGATAATAGATACCTTTGCCAAAAAAAGGGGGAGGAAATGATACAAAACAGCTGAACATAATAGTAACAGCATATAATACATTCTGTACAAATATGTAAAATTCAATATTTATAACATTTTCATGTAATAAAAAAATGTTTGAGACTACAAGAGATTCTACAAAAACGCTTATAGAATGCACTTCATTGCGCACACATCCAGCGTTGTTGTCAGACTGAATGCAGTGTTAGTGTAGCATTCATACCATCTCTCTTCCCTTTCTCTATTTGGAAACTGTTCAGCAAGCCAGTTGCCCAGTTCAGCCATGCATTTTCTGTGGTCCAGCCCTCTCTACCTGTCTCACAAGTCCCCAATATGCTGCTGAGCCAGGCTGTAAAAAAAAAAAAAAAAAAAAAAAACCTCCCTTTGTCAGATCTACTCACACAACTGTCAAGCTGTCTTGCCAGGACATAACAACTTCTAGTCCAGATTACCGATGCAGTTCAATTACCAGTGACTGTCCAGGCATGGCTCAGGCAAATTAACAGTTTACTTTTTGCCAGGTCAGCCCCAATGACACCACTACTCCTTCTTTCACCTTGTTTACCTCTAAGCCCTTGACAAGTCGGTTGGCCAGTCGTATTGTCTGGTTGGTGTGTTTCACTTCCTCCTGACAACTGATTTTCTCTGCTGTAGCCTTTTCAAACTGAGCTGTGAGGTTCTGGAGGCTTGTATCAAGATCCTGAGCACAGAAAGTGGATGAGGTCATGAAAAGTAGAAACTACCAGTGAAATATTGTGTGAGGAATACTGCGATAATAACATTTTACTCACCTTCAATTTCTTTTCAACTCCCAACAGTTTGGCTGTTGCTGTTTCTAGCTCTGTATTAGCTTGTGACAATGCATGCCTCTTTGGAATAACCTCACAATAAATCTACAACAAAGGAGGAAGATAAGAAGAAGATAAGAAGATAAAGACATTAAGAAAAATTATCTTATAAAAAATAAATCAGCATTTATTATATCCATAGTTTATGTGACCTGACCTCATAGTATCTGACAATGTTAATAGTCCAAGCACAGAGTCCAGCTGCAGCGGAAGACTTAGTCCGAACTTGATCAGGATGAAATTCTTTGTTTCTCAGATACTCCTGTTTCACCACGTTCAAGCAGGACTCAGGGATGTGTTCTTTATCATACGACACCAGTGCTTGCAAGAAATCATCCACCTGACATAAACAAACATCAATTTAAACAAAATAGATGCAATAGAGACATCAATACTTACATTGAGATTTTCCTTTTTAAATGAAGTATTGGATTTCTTTTTTTTAATCAAATCTGAAAGTAAAAGTCAAGTCAGAGAATCTTAGAAATCAAAACAACTTGACCCAAGAGTAGTTTGATGACTTGATGTTTTCTACATTATACATATGTCTCAGGTGCACAAGCAATTTAACTTATCAAACAAATTCAATCAATACATGATCAATATATGCAAAACCACCTACATCTAAAATGCTAAAAATATGCCTTTGGGATATAAAGCGTTGACCCCAATTTTATGCAGAATTTCACTGAATTAATGAAGCCAAACATATCCTTTTTGGCTTCACTTTCATTAATAGCTGCTCGGGGTTGAGGAACAGGTCGTCCCACTAGCTCTCCTAGTGACAGAGCATATTCATAGAGCCTTCCAGCTGTAATGTGAGTAAGAGAGAGACGGTGGGCAGGGCCAGGGTCAAGGTCCACACACAAATTAGATTGACATTAATCAGGCAGATGTGATTGACATGATGACAGCTTAACCTTGCCCATGAAGGCCCGCGCCGCCTTCCAGCTCCGGTCCTTAGGCACTCGACCGCGGGGAGCTAACAGCACCATCACAGCTGCTGCTACATTGATTACTGCTGCTGGAGGGTTTGGAAATGCCTTCATCTCAGTTAGATTCACCTAAGAAGAATTATAAAGATTCTAAGCAATTTAAGTGACTAAAGATTTAACTGAATTTTGTCATTTTTGCCTGGATGGATTACCTTGTTGAGGGTATTGAGTGCAGCTGTGGCAGCTGCAAGTGATGGTTCTGCTTTCGCTAGATCAGTCTCACAATCCTTCTGTTTGACTGACACCTGAGCCTGGATGATAGAAACCTGTATAAAAGCAGCAATTTACATGAAAAAAGCTGGTGATATTATGTCATAAAAGCAAATTCACAAAAATACATTGTGTATCACCACCAGCAGTCTTACCTTTTGAGCTTCGACATCCGCAGCCTCTTTTTTGCTGCTCACCCTCTCAGTCTGCTGACCAATCTTTGCAATTAGAGCTTCAATATTCTGGTTTTTAAAGGTCAACTCTGCTTCTTGGGATGCCAATTTGGCTTTCAAATCCTCAACCTGATGAAGATAAAATATGATTACACACCATTCAATGTGTAATAAATGTAATATTAGAGCAAAAAACACATAATTTAAGTCAATACTATTTCCTAATGTTACTCCCTGTCACACACTTCAAAACCTAACATTAGCCTCCTGCTGTATTTAATATAGTGGTTTACCTGGGCGGCAGTGGTTTGGAGTTTTTGAAGGCCACTGTCAAGTCGGTTCATCTTGTGCTGGAGCTGAGCACGGCTTTTCTCCAGAAGGTTCCTGTACAGCGTGATTTGCTGGAGAAAGCTCTTAGGGGTGGTGTAATTGTACCTCTTCTCATTGCGCTGGTATTTTTCACTAGCATGTTTGACACTGGTGTGAACGTAGGCCATGAAAAGACTGATGGATTCCTGGACAGCAGGCTGTAAAAATAAGCAGACAAGGGGGGGAAAGGGGAGACCAGGGTGAGCTGGATTGAGTAGAGTTTAACATCCCCAACCTGATGGGGACTGAAATATTATCTTCATAAATTTTGAATTCATCTACAAGTTTTGCCATCTTACTTGGCTGGCCCTGACTTACTCAATCTGAAATTTAGGTGCAGCTAGCAGGAATGATTAGGCTTTGAAACCTCTGTGAAAATAATGTGTTTAGGCGACTGACGTGAAGCTTGTAAAACATGCAGACCGTTTACATTATCTCTGATGTCCTCCAACTTCTAAACGCTGTGTACAACTGCTGGCATATTGCATTACAACTAGATATTCATCATAAGGTGCTCAATGATACAGTGCCTCCATTAATCATATAGTTAGAGATCAATTAAAGCAAAAACAAATGAGCAGAGAATACCATGATCAAACCTAACCATAACTCACAAAAAGCCATTGTTAATAATCATGGAGCCTGTAGGAAAAAAATCATTATTAATTAAGACCTGACATAATGCTTTTTGACAAAGCATGTTATGTTCTGTTGAGATGCAAGAGAAGTTCTCATTGATTTGGCCTTGGGTAACAAATACAAGTGGGATATGCATTTCTAACTTTAAATAAATGAACATTTAATTTATTGTATTTCTGCCTTCTTAAAAACACAAACGAGCAATTAATTAATAACTTTTAAAAGGTAAATTTAGCTTTGTTTGTTTTTTATGTATTGTAACTGATGCTTAATCATACACATTTGCTTAAAAATATAAGTAGGTTCTTCTTATAAAAAGTCTAATTATCTTCATATATATTACTTTTTTCCAATGTGCTTTAGTCATACGGTACATTTATGACTGCACCAGAGTTATAACACTGTTCTGACACTGCTGTAAATACAACCATTAGTCAATAACCTCAACTCCACTTCCTACAACACCTTCAAATTCTAATATTATATTAGAGATATTGCAATAATATAATACTCATTTACTTTTTTACACAACTAATATCATAACTCCAATGTACTTTTTTTTTAAAACATGGAAATCTATTTATGGGCACACAGATGTATACACAGATGTACCCACACTTACACTGAGAAGTAATAGTCTGGCACATGTTCACATATGTGATGACACTTCCTGGTTGTGACAGCTGTGCCTCCTTAGAGGGTCATTATGTGCTTAATCACTCTTTCCTCATTAACACAAATGATCCTGGGTTGTGATCGTTCCACTGCTATGATGGAAAACAATGATATGCCTGCACTCACTGAAAGTCTCCAGGCATGTGTTCAGCAATTTGTCAGTACCTCAGTAGAGAAATAATGATGAGGGATCTATGGAAAAGTTAATCCAGCTGCACTGTAATAATTAGAAGGTGTTCATTAAAGTCGAACACAGTCTGGTATATGAGCCAGATGCCAAAAGTAACGTGTCAAGAGATAGATTTTTTTAAATTAGTATTTGCAGAAATATTTCATTCTGCACACACGTACCGAAAAAAGCTACATCAAACTATTTAATTAAGAATCTGGATCAGAATGAGACATAATGATATAAAAGATTAGACTGCAAAAGGCCCAACCTGAATTCCTTCAATCTCCTGGATGAACCTGTAGCTCACAGACTGTAGAGCCTCAAAAGTCCAAGGATGGAACCAGTCAACAGTGGTGCATTGAAAGAGGGCAGGGAATCTATGGGCCCGAACACGGAGGGCACTGCCTACTGGAGAAAAACACAGCACCACCTACAATGGATCAAGCATAAAACAAATTACCCAAATACAAGTACAAACCAGCACTTAAGCATAATGATGCACAGACAAAAATCAACAAATACAGGTCACAAATACCACAAACATATCCAAAAGGGAAACCAATAACCCATGGCAACCTTTCTTGGCCCCCACAGCCACGTTCCCAGTTGGCTGGAGCAGACGGTGACACTACCAGAGGTCCTGGCGCAAATATTAGCTGGACAGCATATGTGTGTAGTGAGAAAGAATTTCCTTCCTTTTAACACCCGTTAGTTTAGGTCTGTTAAATCAGCTTGTCCAACATATTCAGTAGTACTATGAAAAATGTGCATGTTCCATTTTGTGGTATATTTGATTGCTATAAAAATGACAGTCTGCTTTAAGATTGGTCTGGTTTTGATTCAAATAATGGAACTGTTGCTGATAATAAACTACAAAAACAAACTAAAATATACACTGCGTTATATCATTCTTAAGCGGTATTGTTCTACATCCTGATAAATCACTTGTGAAGAACAAATATCTCTAAATAGAATTTTGAAATACCTTCAGCTGTTGTTGGACTCGTTCACTAAAGAATCTCCAGCAGTTCTCTCTGTTGTCCAACTGTCCGAGGGCTTTTACTTCTGCTCTTACCCCTGATACTATCCTTTCAATCTCCTCTTCGCTGAAGAGTTCAGGTATTTCACCTGATTGGAAAGGGACAGTCAACAAGCACATCTTTGGTGAACGACTGATAGGACTGATCAATGATTACAGCATGTGTTACATTTCTGTAGCATACTGTCATGAATTACAGACCACTGCTATAATATACATTAATTCATTCATTCATTTGTACATGCAGATATAAACTAAAACAAACACATATCTCCCTTTGTAGAAAGGAGGGTACAAAAATGTGCAGGTGAGGTCAAAAACCTGAAAGGCTCATAGAATGACCTCACCTTAACCTAGCTAGATTTTGAACAAGATAAAAGAATATCATCTGAATACCTTCCATGAAGTAGATGGATACATAAAAATGACATAAATTATGGTTATAAAGCTATTCTTTCAATAACATTAAGAGTAAAAAGAAATTAGTTATAACGGTAATAAAATAATAGTAGTTGTAATACAAACACTACATTCATAGATAAATAAATAAATAAATAAATAGATGTTAAAAGTAAGATTCCAAAGGGAACAAAACCCTAATATGACTAAATTAATTCAAATAACACACCAAAAAGAGAAATTTAAACAAAATGTGTGGCACTTGGCAAATTGAACAGTCAAACCAATTTTTGCTATTATGTTAATTTTTTATAGTCTTTTTTTGAATATAGCCATGGAGGAAGGGCTGTACACAGTTCCATCTATAGAATTGAATTACATATTTTTAGTGGTGAGAGTAAAACAATAATGAAAGCATTAAAACACTAATAAATCAATATGTTTTTCAGTGGTTTATTTCCTTGGTAAGAATTTATGCTTATAAGAATTTATATTTATCTTGTAATAATAATCATACAATGTTCATTTTTACAAGTATGTTAAAACAAATCTTTCATAAAAGAAAACGTAGCTAAACACAGCACTAATGTTAAAGGAGTTTGGTTCACACCTGATGCCAGTAAGTCATTAATAACGACCAGGAATCGCTCATCAGGTATCTGTACATCAGTCAGGAGCAAAGACACACGCTGGTTCTTCAGTCCAGTCTTTAGGAATAAGCCTGCCAGATCCATCTGAGCCAAAACACATCCAGCATGAACACATTTCCAAAATGTCTTTCATATTTTTCAACAATAATCACTGTGAGTGAACAATCCTGATACAACCTTTACAGCAAAGAGACTGAAGAATTATATTGACAAAGCCTCTTTTATCAATGACATATTGAAATATTTACCAGTGGTCTTTAATTGTATCTGACAATTACTTTAGGCATCAGTGGAAAAGCTGAGGAAAACTGAACTGCATCAATATCCTGTATCCAGCCAGAGGAAATATTGATCTTGTATTTTCAGTGAACTATTCATGACAATAATTTCAGATCACTGGCTGTAACCTCATTATGACGTTACTATTTATTTATTTAATATTAATGTACTTACCTTGAGATCCTGGATGCTATAGCCTTTACTCAGAGTGATTTGGAAAACTTCCACAGAAGATATAAAGGCAGCGAGACGAGTTAGGCTCTGTTTACCACTGCCCCCGACACCGACCAGTAAGCCGTGACCCCTTGGAGATGCCAGGATACGACTGATGCGACATCTGATAACAGCATAACTGTAGTTAGACTACCAAATACCATGAGCTCTCAGATTACCATATTCTAATGACTCATATGACAATATCTCAATGTTGATCTTGTACCAAGTTGCCATTGTTATATTATCCATCCATCCATCTATCCATCCATCTTCTGAACCCACTTTATCCTCACTACGGTCATGGTGGTCACTTGGAGCATAACCCAGCTACTTAACAGTGAAGGCGGGGTACCCCCCCGACATGTCATCATTATATTATACATTTATATATTAATACATTTTTAAACTGTATGTATGTTCTTTCTGACTGCTTTCTGTAGTTCACCTGTTTGATGGTGTCATTTTAATTTTGGTGCAAAACATTTGGAACTAAAAAAAAAAAAAACGTTCCAGTGTTTTTACTACTATCATAATCATTATTATCAGATGCTAATGAACAACTTACACATGTTGCATGGCATCTTCAAAGAGCACAAGATTCATGGCTGCATTGAGCTCATTGTAACTCTCCAGTGCATCTGTGAGGACAGTCCTGAGCACAGACCAGTCTGTGACAGGACTGTAAGAGGCATCCTCACCCCGTTGGGCAAAATGGCAATAAAGGAGGGGCTGCTTTGTCACCTTTTTGTCCTCCAGTCCCTGGAAAGGATATGCATAATAAATCACTTCAGGTCAATGTCACTGAGCAACAGATATTTAGAATATTTACATAGTTAACCACAACCACTATTGCACCTCATAGCATTCATGCACTGTCTCCATCTGGAGCTTCTGGAAGAGCCGCAGGTCCTTGACATCTACGAGTCTGTCAGAGTACACTCTGCAGGATTCATGGAGCCACAACAGTGCCAGGTCAGTGCTGTCTTTCACACTCTCAGTCCCAGCAAAGAGAATGCCCTGAATCACACCCAGACTCATATAAAAATTTCAGTTACCAAACATATAAGTCCATAAACCAGCTTACTATCAGTACTACCTGAAAGACGTTAGACAAGTCTCGTAGATTAAATGTGTAGTGAAATTTGATGGCTGTGGGCAGAAAGCTGTGAACCATCTTTTGATGAAGAGTTATGGCAGCCTGGATCACAGCTGTAGCACTCCTCTGAACTATTGGACTAAAGAGCTGCTGCTTCAGGTGACCACACAGGATCTGACTGAAGATCGATGTTTGAGCCTCAGACGAAGGAAAGTTCACAGCAAACACTGAAAAATGCCTCTGCAGGGAGCAAAGGCATAATTAAGTATTATATAATGTTAATATGAATAAAAAAGTGCAAATTTTGATTGAGACTGACATTCCTTTTTTAACCTTAACAAGTTTATGAATCCATCCTTGACAGATGTCACTGCTTTAAAACTGTGGAATATGTGTTATTAAAATAAATCACTAAATACATGCATACTGTGACTACTCCAACTATGGTGAAAACTATGATTTATTTATGCCAGAAATAAGATGGTAGTGCTGTGACATTCAAACTGATGTGCCATCCCTGTAGTAATTCTATCCTCTACAAATAAGTATGTCATAAACCTTTCTGCATAAACACTTGCTGTAGACTAACAGCAAGGGAACTCATTTTCAGTTGCCATGTCATATAAAATACTGGACTTCTCTCAAATGTAAATAATGTTAAAATGCTCTTTTGTTTGTCATACTGGTTTCAGTGGAAGATATACCTGTAGTCTTGGGTTAACATTGAAGCTCCCAGCTGTTGGATTCATACAGGCAACATACTGAGTATTGTGTATTTCTTTTAGAGTCAATTTCTGTCTGTCATACCTAAGTAAGCAATGGAAAAAGATTTGGTTTAATAAAAACACAAAGAAATTTTAAAAATGTGACATAAAACCTAAAACATCTAGCCCAAGTAAAAAAAAAAGTTGAGCTAAGATTGTAAAGTGTTCTCACCAGTGACCATAGTCCAGATGCTGTCGGATAAGTGTGTGAGGTTGTACTGTCCCATAACAGTCAACAGCTGGCATGTTCATATCATCTATAAAGTAGATGAGCCTTTTGTTGCCTATAGGGGAGTAGCTTTTGCCTGTCCTTTTCTCCAGTGGCTCCTCAAGGATCACTACAAAATAATGCAAAGTAATTTGCCAGAACTCATCAACAATCTGTCAACTCCATGTAATAACAGGGCAAAATGAAGCACACCTTGTTTTACACATTTTTCCAGTATGCGGATATAAGAGTAAAGTGGTGATTAAAATAACAGTTGATATTTTAGTTTACTCCCCCAGCCCTCTCTAAACTTGAACAATACCACCAGATGGTGCTGCAGTTTACCTCATGTGCTACACTGTGTGACAAGAAAACAGAAAAAACCCACTCACTCTGCAGCATGAGGGAGGTAGTGTAGTAGTTGAAGGGTACTTTTGTAGTCATATAACTCTCTGGCAGACAGTCTAACTTGCTCCTGACAAGTGCAGACTTTCCAACTCCAGCATTCCCCACAAGCATCACTGGCTGTCTCCTTTCCAGCAACAAGTCCATGAAGTATCGAAGACGCACAGTCTCTGCTGTGTGTACCAGAACAGCCTGCAATCATAGAAACAGCAGGAAGACAGGGAACAGAAACATACATGGTTATTATGGCTTTCTTTGAATGTGATTTATTGACAGACATGTGTTCAGTGAATTGCATGTGATTTATAATTTCTTGTATTTCCCCAGTACACCACAACTATTCTGTCATAATAGCATCATTTGCTCAGAACAAAACCCCACTAATTATGGCTCAGCAAGAGCCTTTGGAGCATTCACAGCTGTATGCAGGAGCATAAAGAAAGACAATAGTGTGTGGGTGATAGCTCAAGCCTTGTTGCTCATGCCTTCACCCCCACACAGTCTGGTATGGGGTGTAGTAGATGGTAATCAGACACAGTGGTAAGCCTATCATCCATTCAAGCACCCCTGCCATAACCTCATGATGTGACTTTACCCTCTCTTATTATGTTCAGTGAAGCGTATATACATTTTTAATATGACAGTATTGTTCATTTTTGGTTATTTTTCTTTAAGGTTTCTTCTTATGATTGCATACTGTATCTGATAATTTGATGAACCTCTTTCAAAACTTTCAGCCTCAGGAGTTATAAAACATGATGGGTCCTACGAGATTTTGATCAAAATAATTATACCTGTAAAGGTGTACTAGTGTCCATTTCAAATATAGGTACAGTGTCTGTCCAGGGCAGGAACCGTCTGCTTTGAGAGTCAAGGTAGTAGTCGAACACTGTTCCTTGTGCTGGAAGCTTCACTGTCTTCATTTCCTTTATCCACCACTGACTGAACTCCACTCGGTAATCACAGAGCTAAACAAATCATCAGTGATAAAAAGAATCATGCATTAACATATATCATTTCAACAAACCCACCATTTGTCCAATAACTGACAATTAAACTTCTCTTATTCTTGAGCTCATATTCTCTGCAGCAAACTCTGATGCGCTTCACATTCCGTTTACAAATTGAGATAGAGACAAAAAAAAAGGTCAAATGATACACGGATAAAGAATTAATATCAGAAGCACAAGGTGCTTAACAAACACTTAGTTTGTGCCATTTACGCCCAAATTTTTATGTTTTTAATTGAAAATACTAATGAACAAACTATGAACTTAGCTTTAGTAAGACACATAATGATGCATTCATATCGTCTTTACAGTTTAACTCCATACATTATATATTCAGACTATATTCAATTACTTTAACTTAGACCAAAGTAGTACCTGGTCTTGATGCAAAGCCCCACCAAAAGCCCAGATGCAGGCAAATGTGAAATATGTCTCATACAGCTCACGAGGAGAGTCAGTGGGAATATTTTCAGGTGTTAGAAGGCAGTCAAGCAAACTGCAGAGTGTCTAAAAAAAAAGGAAAATTATTATTTTAGTGTGTTTCTGACCCTAGAGGAAAAAAAAGACAAAATGATGAAACTGTACATGCTTGTGTGTGGTTTACCTGCACCATTGAGATCTCTGGTATAGGAGTGATGGTCTTGAAGGTATTTCTCATCTGTTCTAGACAACGGGGAACATATTTTTCAAACAGTATCGTCAGGTGAGCTCTTTCTGTCTGACGTTCTCGTTGGTCAATCCAACTGGCAACATACCTGGGAAATAATCAAAGGAACTATTTAGTGTTGTTGAGCACAATATATTTACACAATATCAAACATGTCAAATCCTTGACAATATTTTGTTATTGTGGGAATAAAGTCTGATAAAACATTTCTCTGTTTGACTCACGGATTCCAGCCCAGATCTTGCTGATTGACATAGAGAATTCCTGCTCTGGAAACAGTCGCAGGAGTAGCTGTCTGCAGGTGACTTATTTCAAACACTAGTCTCATGGATGAGGTGAGCGGCACACGTTCATTACTTGCCAGAGTAAGAACCTGAATAATGTTATGCAACCAATATAAGTTTTTAATACTTAAATATTTAAATGGTCAACATAATAGACACAAAATAATAAGTAAAACTGTATCTCATGAAGTTTGACAGATTTGCATAAGAATATCTGAAAGGCACCAGTGAAATGATTCATCACTCTGAAAAAGACCACCAAGTACTCACATTGCAAGAAGTGATTACTAAAGGAGGGGGAAAGAAACATCTTTTTCTATCTAAGCCACCTTAGTTGCAATGTGTTGTACAATAGTGTATGAGTGAACAGGAGGGAGGTACCTTGTTGTCATCCATCACTGTGTTGAGGGATTCAATCCACATCGGATCAATGTCTCCATCCAACACAATCCACTTAGGTCCGAGGTGGGAGATGTTTGCCTGCTCTCGCATCAGTGATGAAAGCAAACCTGAAACCAGTAATGAAAACTCACAATAAGATTGCAATACATACACATCATTGATAAGTTAGCGTTTTAATCACATCCACTCCAGTTGTTACTTGTGCTCTTAAATGTGCTATTTTCATTCAAAGCAGATCCATTTACCATCTTTCCACTCCCGTGTTGAAGGATGGATGTAGCCGAACAATTCATCTCTGTCTACCGCCTTTGGATTGAGGTCACTCCAGACAGGCTTCTTCTTTAAGTTTACAAAGGTTTTATGGAGAACCCTCAATATCTGTTAAAAAGACAAACTTCCGGGTTCATATCATATGTGTTACAAATGTATATTTACTGTCATGATGGTCACAGCAAAAAACTGAAAAATCCAACCTGGCTTTTACCAGTCCCAGCATTTCCAATTACAAAGACAGAATGGCGTATTGCCATGAGTTCCTCCAACTGCACCACCTGAAAAACAAAGTAATTTAGAAAGTCCTTCATATATTATTTATTTATAAAGATTTAAAGCTATTACAAGCAAACCTTCAGGATAAAAGTTTCTTCAGGCTGAAGTCGGAGCTCCAGTGTGGTTTTTCGGATGGCTTTTTCAAATTCATAGTCTCTCTCTCTTTCTACCTCCAGGCCAGGGAAAAGGTCGCCAAGCAGTCCCAGGAAAATATTTACATCCTCAGTCACAATTTTGGACATGTTAAAGTCCCTCAGAGCACGCATCAGCACCTGGGAAGTAATGTGCATGAAAAAACTATAAGCTATTTAAAAAAAACAAAGCTCCTATTCCGCCCCACATTCAGTCCACACAGGAATTGATTATTTCTTTACGAATTGAAGATTGATTTATAATCATAGATTGTAAGATAGGAGTAGCCAATTTATCTGATCATTGTACCTTAGGTCTAACATTAGATCGCAACAGGAGAATAAAAAATTGAAATTGGAGATAGAATGTCAGTATAATAATGTCGGGAGTAAATATTACAAGTGACCTTTATAAATTGGGTAAAATTAATAATGAATCTTTAAAACATCAGCTGTATTAAGACATGGGAAGGCGGGATGTCTTATTGTTAAATTTCTTGGTAGCATCTAAAAAAGCCATCGCATGAAAATGGTGCAAAGAGGACCACCCTACCCTAACTACAGCAAGCAACATGTGAAGACTGATGGAAAACGGACAATATACAAGAAGACAACTGACACTATGTGATAAATGTTTGTGTTGTACATTTGAAAAAATGAATGAAAAACAAAGCTTAGTTCTCCTGTAGCATAGACGACACACACACACACACACACACACATAAAATCACCTGGTCCTCTGGTCTCATCTTATCTCTTCTTTTCAGAGCTCCAGCAACAACCAGAACAGACTTCACAGCCCGCAAACCCCAGTCATAGTGCTCCTAAAAGCCAAATGAGGATAGACAATAAAGATTATGTCCACCATAAATCCTTCAAACGATACAAATAATTTATCTTTAAAGGAATGATTTAATGCATTGCAGTGGTTTGGAAGTATATCTGGAAAAAACTATTGAATACATCTAAAATAATACAGAATGACATAAATATGACAGTTTTGTCTCATACCTGTTTAGAGAGCAGCTCTTTGCAGAGGGTGTACAGTGTGATGAACTTCCTGGCTAAAAGCTTTGCACTGCGAAAGCCTTCTGCCACCAACATTATCTCGCAAATGAGCTCAGTGTCAGGCACCACCATTGCACAGGGCCTGCACACAGAAACAAATCAGGCAGAAGCTGACCTTCATGCTCTGTAAAAGCAAACAATAAAGACAGATATAATATTATACCTACCTGAAAAGAGCCTTAAGGTTTTGAGGCAGTTCTGTCCTGCCAGCATAGCCAGGATTCATAGTGATAAAAATCCCCACTGAGGGCTTTAAGACAATCTCCTTATCTAAGAACAGGAACCTGCCAAGTGTCACAGAGGGGTTACCCATCTTCAAACATGCACTTTTGCTGTGTAAAAACTTTACATATTCAGCTGTAAATATTTACCTTTTCTTTTTAGAGCGTATGGCATCCTGTATGGTTTTGACCTGCACTGCCACAACTGACAAAACATCCACAGCAATACGATTGAACTCATCAAAGCAGCCCCAAGCTCCCGTCTGGGCCAGACCCTTGTAGATGTTTCCAATTGACTGAACATGAACGAAAATTACACTTTGCTGGACAACACCAAGATCATTAAATGAACGAACAATATACTGGGGAAAAGAATAAATCGTGTACATTTCACACCTTGTAGTCCATCTGTTCAGAGCAGTTGAAGATGTATACCATGACACCCATTGCTCGGCCAAGATCCTTCGTGGTCTCTGTTTTCCCTGTTCCTGCAGGACCTGCGGGGGCTCCACTCATAGTCAGGTGAAGTGACTGAGTTAAGGTGATATAGCACCTAAAATGACAGCAACAGCATGAAGAAAAAATATATGCTCTTTACGGATGCTGAATACATGTCTTGAAAAGCTGCATGCAGAGTGAATGTTGACAAGCCAAAACACCAGTTACCTGTCTGTAAGTGGAGTAACAACCAGACGTGGTGTATTCCCAAGATATTCATAAGAATAAATGAACTGAGCGTCACAGATATTAACAAAGCAGTGGCGCATTTGCTCATTCCAGGAATGTCGGAGTTGGGAAAGCCACTGGAATGTCTGTGAAGTTGTAACCTGTGAACAGAGATGACCAATGTTAAAACACACCAAAATAACCAAAAATGTACAGGAGATTGAGTTCAAGTAAAAACACCAGAATGATGATTATACATAAATATATATACCTAAGTATTGTTTCCATATGGAGAATGTAACTCTTCCACAAAACTGTTGGCTTTTTCAGTAAATTAAAATGTAATGTTTATATACATAGTCTATATCGGTATAAATAATATTTGTGTTTGTCTGATTTTTAAAAATAATAACAATATAAG
>JAPSES010000228.1:5117671-5135048 GCA_029822895.1 Maxillicosta whitleyi
GCGAGTAGGTAAATCCAGCTTTGTCACTGGGCATTATTCAGCTGTGGGAACCTTTTGGGCAATGAGAGTGGAAACAACATCTCGAGCATGGACATCAATGGTGCAAACAGTCATGATCTTCTGTCTGTCGCCTGGGCTCAGTTCTCCCAGTAGCATACTGATCAACGAGTTGAGCTGAGAAATCTGTAAGATGGAAAAAACAAAGATTCATTGTAACAAAGGGGAAAATTAATATGTGAAGTTGTTAAGCCAATTTCATTTCAAATTACAAATCAAGCATTAGGCAAAGACGATCAGAAATAATCTTATGTTTTCATTTTGTTTAAAGCATCACTGTGTTTGTTACATTTGCCACTGGTCCTATACACAGCAATCCAATCATTGCAGTACAGTGGAATGAAGGGACAGAAAGATTATTCAAACAGCAGCCAAGGACATGCTAACCTTAAACAGTGCTGATGAAACTGACAAGAGTAATAATACAAGTGTGAGTGTAGCCCATAACCTGGCAACACAAATCTACTTTAGGTCATGGATACATCACCTAATTACAAAGTCAAAACAGATTGAGATCAGATTGATCATAAATATAATGTACATAAAACATAAATTTGAGGCAGTAACTTTTCTGTCTAAAATGAAGATGCTTTTTCTTTTGTGCCACGATTTCTATAATACAAGATTAAATCAGATGTTAGTCAAAATATTAACATGTTTAGGTGTCAACACATCTCAACAAATACCTGTTTCTTGTTGTAGTCTCTCAGAGATGACTCAAATCCTTCCTCCAGCCTTTTAAACACAAGCTCCATGTCATTGCTCCACCAGATCTGAGAGCCAGTGAGAGCCACTTGAGCAGGGAAATCCAGAATCCACTGCTCTCTGGGTTTGTCCTCATACATGGTCACAGCTTCACTCAGATGAGCCCTGATACTATCCTTCATGGACTCCTCCAGAGAAGTAAGCCATGCTTCAACCTGATACAAAAAGGTCTATCTGTTAGTAAAATTATTTCCTTAAATGTAATATCTTATTACTCCAAATAATAGGTATCATCGTACTGGCCCACAACAGCAACATTCAGCCTGGAAAGGGACATATTCCTTCTCTTTGCTGTACATGCCCACTGCCAGTTTAGGATTATCCAAGTGCTCACTTTTGGGAAACTCCAGATCTGACATGTTGTCAAATATTTTTGAAAGGTGGACAGTGACCTGTAAAATAAACTGAATCAGTATACATAAAAGCAGCCACACTGTGTTCATACCAAATATTAAAGAAAAACTGAAGATCAATGTACCTCTCTGGGACGACTCCCTTTAGAAAGAATGTCCAACAGGTCTGCAGTTGAAATAAAGTAGAAACGTGGGAACAAAAGTCTCTTTGCTTCCAGATATTCACCAAGTGCTTTTTCACACAATGCCAACCTGGTTCAAATGATGATATGGAGATAAGGAACACAAATCTCAAACTATACACTGTGTAATTAAAATATAAAAAAATAAAATAAAAGATTAACCGTCTTTGTAGATCCTCTAACTTCTTGTAAAGGTCAGGTTTGTTAGTGGCCTTGATAACATTTTTAGTTTTAGTGCTGTCTAACATCAACTCCTGAAAGAAACAAAATGTCAAACTTAAAATTATAAATATTAGAACATGTTTTTCTTTTTTTTTTTTTTTTTTTTTACAACTAATTGTAGTTCAGTAACTGATGCTTGACCTGAAATTCTGCATCAATAACTTGGAATCTGTGTGCATCTGCAGGCAGCTGTTGGCAGATATCATCACAGCCTTTGAAGATGCTTTCCAAGTAGGCCCATGTCCTTTGCACCTCCATCCAAACCGTCAGCACAGAGTCAGCCACAGTTAGCTGTTTTTGTAATTCCACTACCTGGAGCAGGAAGTGATCTACATGCTTGCTCTGAAATACATTCTGAAGCTGAACCTTGAGGAAAAAGACAAAATAAAAATAAGCACTGTTTTCAGAAAAAAAAAAAACAGAACAGAAAAAGAGTGTCACATCATGGTAGCATACCACAACATGTAGTACTTAAATTTCCAAGAAAATGTTTATTTTCATCAACCTTCCTAGCCGTGAAAAAGTGGGGGAGGGAAGCAGTCTGTTTACACAAAGATGCAGGCACTAAAGTGGCAAGACTTCTAATTGGTGGCTGTAACCCCCCCAATACATCTGGTGTACATGTAAAAGACCGCCATGGTACAACAAAGCCCAGCAGCAATAAATCTGAGGACTCAATAGAGACCTCTCTACCCTCAGCTGTGCTGTTAGACAGTCAGACGGGGCAGCCCCTTTGTGCACTCTCATCTCTATTCAGCACTTAACTATGACTGCCTCAGACAACCAATCTACTCTAGTTTCTATGCTTTACAGCTATTATGCATTTTTCTACATAGGGTATAGGGTCACATAAAAATTCTTTTCTTAGCTTAGTTACCTGATGATCCTCAAGAGTTTCAAGAAGTTCTTCATCACATTTAAGAAGACGAACCGAGGTTTGATGATGATCTTCATATGAAAGCTCCATTGATGACCATGTCTGGCTTATTTCTGTCACAACCTAAGTTAAAATAACAATACCTTTAAATTCAACATATCTTCAAGTTGCAGCTCTATACAAAATTGCTAGCAGGAAATGTTAATTCAACAGGCTGTTCATTAGTACAATTCCCTAACAGTAGAATTCCATGTAAAATACACACCAGATTGTGTAAAATTGTGTACAGGTTTAGCAAACTGTTTAACATGCCATTTTTACAAAATTTCTAAACTGTTATAATATTCATTGACTAACAAGTAGAGGTCAGCAGTGACATTTGACATGTTGACCTGTACTTTATGATCATTATCTATTAAAAATAGAACAAGAACCTTCTCTATGGTCATTTCTTTGATTGCTTTATCCACTATGGTGCGAACTTCATCTTCAAACATATGGAGCTGCAGACCCAAGAGGTCTTCCAAGGTGGTATTATCAGTCAAAGTGAAATCCATCTATTAGGAAAAGAATTATTGTTATGATGCAAAACCTCTGACTTCTGTGTTATGAAAAGTGTGTACTTGAGTAAGACCTTCACTGTGTTGTTTATGCACCTGTGTTATTCTAATTAGCTTCACCCAATGGCGCTCACGTATTGCCAGGTTCTGTAACTGACTCACGGCCCGCAGTGACGTCAAGAGGTTCTTAACATAAAGGTCTAACCCAGAATACACATCCCACATGCGAGCCTCTTTGTCAAGCTTCCGTATGTCCTACACAAACAGAAGGTAGGTAAACATAATTAGTTACTAGGGGCATCTGTTACAAACAGCAATGGTGCATGACAGTAAGACAGCAGGAGAGATGTGCTGGTCTGATGGAGCACTGTTGGTGACCTCACCTTGGCAAACCTCCTCAATTCTGCATCCATCTGGTCCACGTTTATCTGCCTCCATTTGGTCATTGTCCAGTTTTCCACACTGCTCTGTATAGATAAAGATGCAGAGAGGTCAGTGGGTGTAGGGTGTTCAGTGGGGACATTTCAAGGCTACATGGTGTTCAAAGAGTCAGTGTCAACCTCAGACAGAACTGACTGGTCAAGTTATTGCAATGAGGTGATGTAGCCTTTAGGTTAAGAATAGTGACATTTAAGTATTTAGTAAAGATTAAAGTACTTACCTTTACAAATACTACAATATCCCACAGTTCTTTGAGGACCGTAATCTCTCGTCTGCAGAGCTTGATGTCTCTGTAGTCAGGGACGGTGACATCAAATAGATTTGTGGACTCCTGGAGCTCTGCAACCTCTTTTTCCATGTCTCGGATCTCTTTTTCAGACTATAAAGTAATGCACAGCATTTGTTCTTCAAAGCCTGCAATAATACAGCACAATAATCTTTAGGTTCTGACAACACATTGAATAAATTCATACTTTTTCCAGACTGATGTAGGGAAGAACCGCTTTGTAACTGAAGGGTGCCGTTGCTCTAAACATGTCCCTGAATTTTCTTTGTTTCAACTGAAATTCAGAAATACAAGAGTCAGACAGTGGCACATGGGCAGCAGTCCATTCAGTTTTCTGTGTATTGAAATAAAGATTAAAGAAGTGTTTAGTCACCTCAAATGCCATGCATTGTTTTCGCAGAACCATCACTTCTGCATTCTGTAATGGTGCCACCTCATTCCTCACTTTTAAAGCCAGTTTCTTGGTCCCATTCCATTTCTCAGGGAGCTCCTAAAAAGACATCATTTTAAAACACTGTCAGTAAAAGCACATATGTTCATATTATTTAAACCTGATATTTGCAAAAGGCAAAAGAAGGCATGCTCCTTACCTCCAGCTGAGAATAGACCTGGTCTGGTATGGTCACGCCATATCGTTCCAAGAGGATTACTGTATCTCTAAGAGGCTCAAACATTTTGTCTGTGCCCACTTGTCTGTCTCGGACTGCCAGCAGGTGACTCATGACTTGTACCAAGCCACAATGATCTCCTTTCATCACAGGTTGGCCCAGCCCTTCAACACTGGTTTGGATGAACTGTTGTAACTCATCAAGACTGAGGAAGAAAGCATGTTAAAAAAAAAAAAGAAGAGTCAATTGTATTGTAGTTTGATTCATATTAAATAGCTAAGCAGAGTGTAATTTTACCTGTTTGTGACATAAGTTAATAGGTGCTCTTTGAAGAGCCAGCTCCACTTCTTTACAGTGTTAAGAACACTAGCCTTGAAGAACTTGATATCCACCCGAAACCATCCATCAAACACTCGGAAGTCTTCCAGTTTAGAAATATTAGCAAACAGATCCTCATAATAATCTATCTATAAAATTCAATCATGATAGGGATTACAAATGAGACAAATGACCCATGTAAAATTGTGATTCCTTCAATGAAAAAGTTTTTCACCTGTTCTTTGAATTTGTCGATAGTAGGGGGGCTCTGAGGGAGTACATGTGTTTTATATGCCTCAATCTCCTCTGCTGTAAGTACACGCCCGAACAGCAGAAACTGACTGAGAAACTCAGCCCTGTCATCCTGCCATAGATGGGAGTAGCAATCAAACTTTCTCTGGTAATTTATTGCTTTCTTGAGGACGTTCTCCACTCGCTCCATTATTTCCTGTCTCAGGTCCAACAAATCTAGCATGTTATCCATCACATCCTGAAAAAGCAATACCACAAGACAAGACATCAGTAGTGTTTTGCAGAAGAATGACCTGTAATTAGTTTAGAGTTTATAAGTACATTCTTTGGGTTGTTTTTGTCAAAACTAAACTACAAATTTATTTAACACTAACTAATTACAGTGCTGATGCCACTTCTATCATTTACAAGTTCAATTAGGCATCAAATTTATAATTGTTATGCATAATAGTGCTGCTGTTGTTAGCTCACATGTTCCACCCATATATATATTCATCTAGTCTGCTGCTATGAGAACAAGGAGTCTTTTCTCTAGTAGGTACATGTAGAGCATGCACCTTTATTAGAAACCAACAGACAGTCAAAAAGTATTGTAAAAAGATCTCCAGATACTCAGAACTGACTATATATTATAATTTGATGGCTTTTTTGATATTAAACATGCCAATCCAAGAAAATCAAACATCATTCAATCTGATAAAGGAAATTAAAATGAATGTACAAAATGTATACAGGAGAGTACCTGGTAACTCTCCATACAGAGATGAGAAGACACCCTGCTAATGTTCACCGAACTCTTAAATATGTCTCCAACCAGCCCCTCTATCAGTTCATAGAGTCCATCCCCTGCATCTTGCTCCAGTGATGGGAGGAAGATCGTCCATGAGCCATTCAGCATCAAACGAGCCTCAAAAAGAGGAGCACGGCATGATTCCATGTTGTCTACAAAGAACTGAAGGGAGTGGCGGATGTAGCTGTAGAGACCCTCTATCACCATCTCATCCACATACTCTAGGTACACCTCCCATGCATCTGAATCAGGGTCAGCACAGAAAAGAGCCATATTCTCCTGGCAGGAAGGCAGAATAGAGACAAACAGAGATGTTGATGATCATCGGTGTTAAAGTTAGGTACCAGTATAAACAAATTGGATCACTAGGATGTGTAACTAACAGCATCACAGCAACTCTCAAAAACCCTCAACCTGTTCAGAAAGTGATCTTTTACACTGAACACACTTGTGCCCTTAATTAACTTTAAGTCTAAAAAAGATACAATGCGTGAGAAGTATCATTATAAATTCAGATAAGCACCTGCACCAACTTGAGGATCAGATCTCCGTCCTCTTTCATGGAGTTGCTCACATGCTCTCCCCGGTCTTCAAGCTGAATAAGTGAGCCTTTTTTGTTGTCCTTTCTGCAAAACATTGGTTGTTTGCTCCATGTCTTCATCATTGACTGTAAAGCTTCACAGTTGTTTTTGGCTTTAGTGACTCGACATAGAAGATCATGGACCAGGTCTTTAGCAGTGCTGATAAAGCTCCAACAGCCTGGGTCCTGCCAGACCAGGTCAGTCTCAGCCCTTGACAACAGCACGTCGATGGACTCCAGTTCAGTTCCGATGAGAGGAAACTCCACCTCTAGCACTATCCGCTTCAGCTTATTGTACCATTGGACCAGTAGCTGCAGACTTCTCACATACTGGAAAAAAACAGAATGGAGAAAATGTTTATATATTCACTGTAAACAAAGGAAGGCAGAGCTGCTTCTGTGTCTGTTTGTTGTTTGAGCATAAGTGAGCTCATTAAGGTATTTGTTTTTACCTTTGTCAACATGTCACGGTTCTCGAAAACAGTCATCGCAGCTGCAGGGATGCTGAAGTGACTGAGAGTCTGTATGTACTTCACATCCTTCAAGATTTGTGTCAGCTAAGGAGTGAAAGGAAATACTAATTTACTCATATACATTGCCACAGTAGGGGAGATGAAACTATGTTCCTATTAACACAATTCCTTGGGAAATTTCAACTGACTAAAACACTTTAAATTAAGTGTTATTTCCATAACCATGGGGAAGGTAGCAAAGAAATACATTTCCCAGCATAGACACATACCGGTTGAAGATCTCATAGTGAGCGCTTTCTTGTTTGGTTAAAACAACATAAGCAAATTACCTTTGGATTAAAGTTGACTGAGATCAGGCCAGTTGAGGGATTTCTAGTCAAGAGTGGCTGGTTCAGGTTCATCAGGCATACCTCCTCCAAACCATTACACCACTCGGAGTAAACTCTGTCCTCGTACTGGTCCAGGAGACTCAACATCTCAGTGTACATATGATACTCTTGGACCATTTCTACTCCAACCGCAGACCTGAAAATATCACATTATTTAAGTGTTATTTGTAAGTCAGGTGCAACAAAAGTTTTTTTTTTTTTAATTTACTTAATGGAAATAAAATACTCTGGCGTTTTTACACACATGTCAAACAGTGACTGGATTTTTTCCCATGGGATTTGTATGCGCTCTCTGAGCATTTTTGCCCACTTTAATGCTCCAGATGTATGAGCCATGCTCTTCATCAGACCACACTCCACCTGCAAACAGAGCAGAAATATAAGACACTGCAAAATTAATAATAATGATCATACTAAACATAATAATAATGCCAGCTTTGCTTTAGATATGTTTTGCTAATAGGGCATCTAGGTTCAAATTACCTGACTCAGCTGGGATTTATATAGCCAGTTACATTTCTCTAACTCCTCTCTGAAATGTTGTTGCAGGACAAGGAAGTTGTGACAGAAAGCCTGTTTAATTAATTTCCTCTCCAGAAGTGGTCCGACAACTGTTAATAGCTAAAAGACAAAAAAATATATCCTGATGGTGGCCTACCACACATTAGCGACATGACTTTGCCCAGTTATTCTGATATTCTAACCTTAAATGCTGATTCCAGTCCCGAGCAATCCTTAAAAGCCAAGCAAAGAAGACCTGCAAGACGCCATTCAAAGTCCACAATCTTCCCTCTGAATTCACCATACTCCTTCTCAAAGTCCTGTAAACAAATGAAAATGTACAACAGTTGATAACTGATAACAGTGCAAATTCATGAATCCTACAGCTTGTCTGTAAATGTATTAGATTCAGACATTTATATTTTACCTGGGAGTCACAATCAAGTGCACTATGTTCACACTGTTTTAACACTTGGCAGTGGCTACAAAACTCAATATACATTTGAGCAGCTTGTTCATTGTAGAATTTCCCTTTCAGTCCACCAAATTCTAGTTTCTCCATCCTCTGAAAGTCCAGCATCATTTCAAACAATTCCTGCAAAGACAAGATATAATTAAAATACACAATAGCACCAAAGGGTCAAAATTTGATGACTTTGGACCCACCTCCAGTTGTTGCATGCGACTAAGGAACTGGTTGAAACGCGAAAAAATCATAGTAGATGGGAAATACCAGGGTACGCCTTTCACTTGATTGGCCAGCACTTCTCTCTGGGTTCGATAACTGTCTTTGAAACATCCAAAAACTTTAATCACCGTCTTTACCATCTGTAGGCTTTCCTCTGTGTCCTCTCTGAGAAGCAAATCAGTAGAGAGGAATGTAGAAGCCTAAAGGGGAAATCAAATTATTTATAAATTACATTCACGGAATACAATAAATAACTAGAAAATCACTTGGAGAGCGCAGACCTCCGCCAAGTGCAACATAGTCCCTCATTTATTGGCCCCAATGTTAACGGAAATTACAAAGTGATCCAGAATCCAGGATTTCTTCTGGATAACCCCCAAAGGTTAATCATTTCTTCCTTGTGCCAAAATCCTGAAAATTTCATCAAAATCCATCCATAACTTTTTGAGTTATGTTGCACACAGACGGACGGACGGACAAATGCCGGCAAAAACATAACCTCCTCGGCGGAGGTAATAATATCAGTCCGAGTCAGAATGTACTTAATTCTGATATATATAGAGGTAGGGATCAAGATGTTGAGGTTTTCTTTGGGAGTGACAAGGATGGACAGGATTAGAAACAAGCAAATCAGAGCGACAACTCAGGTTGGACTTTTGCAGACGAAGTGAGAGAGACCAGACTGACATGGTTGGGACATATACAGAGGAGGGATAATAAAAACACTGGTAGAAAGATGATGGAGCTACTGGGCTGGAGGCAACGAGAAAGACCAAAGAGGAGATGTATGCATGTGGTGAAGGAGGATATGCAGGTAGTTGGTGTGAACATGCAGGAGACATGGTCAGATGGAAGCAGATGATTTAAAGGGAGCAGCTGAAAGTAGTAGTAGACTGTATCAAATGAGGGCTTTTGTGCCAGTAGGATATCTAACAAGATAATATTCATCATTACAAATTTTAGTTTGGATCCTTACTTGCTCAATGAGTAGATTGCAAAGTTCTTGAAGTAACACTATAATGCGTGCTGGTTTTTGATAAGATTGGCAGTTGATCCAGATAAGGAAGACTGTGTGGAACAGTGGTGGAATGAAAGTTTCAGCTTGGGGAAACCCTCTTTTTTCCAGTTGAGACAGTTGAAAATGAAGTGGCTGTAGATGAAGGTCAATGTCATCAGCCTCTTGCAGTGCTTTAAGTCAAGGAAAATGATAGACGTGTTAACATTATGCTGTGTCTGACCAGACCAGTAAAAAAGGAGTGTCATAAATGTATCTTACCTTCAAAAACACTTCTAATTAAAGTCTCAATTGTAGGATGATAGCAGCTATCCACAATCTCTAACATCTTGGCCATTTTTTGAACAGTGGGGCTCAGAAGCTATAAAGTGAGAGAACCAAAAAGCTCATCATACATTCAAATATGATGTCTTTTGGAATTAAGAGAAAATGGAACATACCTGATGATAAACATTCTTTAAATTGCTCTTCCTCGATGTCCAAAAATTTAACTCTGCACTGGGCCCTGGATTGCAACCCATTATAAGTAGGTCTGAAGAATCCTCCTTTAAAATTTTCTGGATTAGATTAGTCCAGTTGATTATCTGTGTCTCAAATGAGTGGGCCAGTGATCTGTCATAGCTGTCAAACCTGAGAGCAAACATAAAGAATGAGACTTTCAGAAATGCACCCAGCATTAATAAATCTCAGTGACATGAAGGAAAAACTTTGTGGATTCTTACATTTTGAAGTTGCTGTATGCATTTTCCATCCAATCTGCCCCATCTGGGATAGGGAGAATGGTTTTCCCTAAAATCTGCCCCTGTAAAACTGACGTCTTATGGTGCATGTTCTCAACATGGTGAATAATGTCTTCAGACAAGAGATTTGGCCACATCTGGTGATTTTTGTGGTTTGACAGTAGTGGAAAGCAGACCTTAAGATAAACCAAATATCATATTTAATGCAGAATCCTTAAAGGCGGGCAACAAATAAACTTTGCAAAACTCACTGACAACAGAAAAAAACAGTAAATTGCTTTTAGTAATATAAGTGTAGGATAGATGGGTTTACAGTTACCTGCTGAACTGTGGTTGAGAGCTGCAGCAGTGGTGATGGAGAGACCAGGCCAAATACCAGAAGTTCTCTGTAGTTTTCAGAGGTGATAGAGGCATTGCATTTCTTCAGGATGTAGATTTTTGTAGTTTGAGCACAAGATGGGACCTATCACCAGCAGTTAATACAAATATCAGCTTACATGTTTTCAGCTATCAGCTAGCTACTTTAAGTCAAAATGCTTTTTATGCGATTGTCTAAGGCTTATTGCCATAGTATTATTATTGATACTGTTGGTAAGTTATTGCATATGGGTCATACCTCAATGGAAGCAACCAGACATTTTTTATTGGATGCAAAGAAAAATAGCCTCCTAAGAGTCTTCTTTTCTAAGAAGTCTTTCAGCAGTGTCTGAAAATCTTGATTGACTGCACTCTTATCCCATGTTTGACGTTGCAGACGCAGTAACGCACAGATGTTTTCCTCGACAAACTTTACTCTGGTCTCCTCGAGAAAAGGCGGTGGCACACTTTCGTCGTCGGACATATTTATGCTATGACATGTTTTAACTTCGTCACAGGAACCCCCAAAAGAAAACAAAATAAATAAATGCACAGCACTCGTTGCGGTAAAAAACAAAAACAAAAAACAAAAACAAAACTATTTCCTATTTTTACCGGATACTGCTCTAACTTTTCTCTGTTCGGAAGACTGCCACGAGCTGTCTTCTCGTGGGGGGCGGGTCAGCGTTCTGTTGCCCAGCAACGACCCACTGTCGTCAATCACTGCCCGGAAAAGAAATGAGAAGAAAAATGTCCTTTAGTGATGAAAAAATAAGCCTAGACAAGCAATATGTGATCAACCTCTTAATTAGAGCCAAATTCCATATTCACTGTTCCAGATTTGCTAAACAATGACTAAATATTGTTGTTTTTAAAATTGTACTATTATTATCTTATTTAGGCAGCAAATGAAACAATAGTGTGTGAAAAGTATATTGCTTGAAGTTTAATTAAACTCAAGTTTTGTTTGTTCTTTTGACTTTGTTTATGATTCTTTGTTCTATGTTTGTTTTGCTATAAATATTGTAACTACATTCCATCCTGAAATGTTTGTATGCTTCTATTTCATCAATTAGAAAAAAAAAAAAAAAAAAAAAAAAAAAACTTCCACCAGTGATGCATGATGCACCATTTTGGTCATTACTGGCTCATTTTATTTTATCTTATTTTATTTTATTTAGCTTGATGTTAGGTTAAATGTAACTCGTTAATCTATTGACTAATGTTGTCATAGACTATCATATTCTGTTATTTACTGTAACTGAGATTACTAAAATGGAGCTCTAATGGCTTTTTCCTTTTGCATCATTGTTGGTTTGAGATTCAGTGTACTATAGGCTATGTGAGCTCATATTGTAACTGTATTTTTTGTTGCGGCCTACTTATTTGTAAAGAGCATTTTATATCCTCCTTTTTTGAGCACATAGTTTTATTTCAAATGACACCTGCGCACAAAAAAAAGATCAACCATTTTAGCTTGAACGAGGCACAGCCTTAAAAAGCATCAAATAATTTCAGAGGCATGAAACATTCTACTCACAATATATTTCTTATAGTTACTTTATTAAACAACAAAAGTGAAGAGTATTTTGATTATATATTCTACTGTAGGCCACATATGAAGTAACCCAAGCATTCCTGGTAAACAAGTGCAAATAAGTGGCCCCTTTCACTGCACGTATGCCCCCTTTATGAGAACACTGGTCATGAAGGAGCCTATGTGCTGGCGCTGTGTTGTAAAATGTGATATATGTGTGTGTGCGTGACTAGTTCGACTGTTGTCTTGGCAGCACAGCTCTGTTCCCAGCAAATGACATTTACAATGCATTTTACAGCACCTAATTTCAAAGCAGTCTAGGGCTCTTGCTCCTTTTAATAATAACAAATTGTACTTTTGAAGTGGCTATATAAGTAAATCAGAACTAATTAGTAAAGAGTATCCCTGTATAGAAGGATATGCTTAGGTATTCTTAAACACTGTATACACCGAGTGAACAAGGTAGCATAACACATAACTTGACTATATCATTTATATCATAAACTATATAACATGTATATGGTTAATGGTAATAAGACAATTGATGTAGAGTTTGTCTTTTTCATTTTCTTCACATGAAAACTAGGGAAAAGATGGAGGAAAATGAGATAAACTCCTCAGGTTTGCAGGTGGCAATACCATTTTGGACCTCATCACCAACAATGACAAGACCACCTACGGTGAAGAGATTGCCTGCCTGTTGCTATGGTGCTAATAACAAGTTGGAAGCAATGCATTCAAGCAGTTAAGATGAAGATGGGTCCTGATGTAATCCACATGCTCATTTTGCTGTGGAAATCAGCACAGATGTTAACATGGATGAGAACATGAGTCATTTAGTTTTGCCACGGACTAGACATCCTTACAGCCTCAAATAGGATGCGATCATTACTAGTATCACAGCCACATGGAGAGAGAAATCGCAAATCACCACATGTGCAATAAAAGCACTGCATTTCTTCATAGTTTACATCCCTGTCTGTATAGAAACAAATACATTTTTAATCCTAAAACCAAATGAAAGCCTTCTAGAGAGTAGGATCACAAAGCTTGCAATATACATTTAATCTTTTAAGCAACCAAAAACTATACCACTGCTGTTCAACCTTGGCCCTAAGCCTACCACCTCGACCATTTTCCTGCCAAGTCTTGTTACACTGCTGAGCTAGCCCTCCCAGTTCCCCCATCCACTGCTTGTTGTGCAGTCTGCCACAACAAAGTGCATGTGTATGTGTGTGTACTCTTGTCGTACAAATTGTAGTTTGCTTCTGGCCTTCAAAAATTGCACAAGGTACATTTGTAATATGAAGCAGCTCATCAATGACCGGCAGTGACAGCAAGGCTTTGTTGATGATGCCATATTGATTCCCAAACTGAATCGCAAAACAGCACTCCATCATGACAGCCAGTTCAATCCAACAAGCAGCCATGAGCAAGCAAATGTGTTATCTGAGACCAAGATTTGTTATGTTTTGTTTAATGATGTTCAGTTTATTATTGGGAATGCTGTTTCTGCAATAAACCACAGCTATATAATATATATCATCTACGAAAGGCTTGAGTGATCTTCTCCAAAGTCCCCTACAATTGTTACAATACTTTAAAAATAAATATTGAAAAGCACAAGACAAATTAGTAGTAGTATGCCCATTTTAATGAAGGTGCAAACAATTATATGTTACATTGAAATAAAGATTTAACAAAAAGAGTCATTATTTGTGGAGGGAAAATGCATAAAAAAATATGTGTCTGCCTATGTGAAACTTGTAGAGATCTTGGTTATTTTGTACGTTTTACATAGACTTAAAGTTCAATGCGCAACAGTTTAAAGTAAATTAACAACTTTTAAAACCGTACTTATCTACAGTAGTTTGAGAGCTGCTTCTCTTAAAGCTATTTCTGTCTTATGTCAAGTTTAATTAAGACTGAAGGCTTAGATGTGATCAGATCACTTAGCTGAAATAACTGCATACATTAAGCAATTTTAAGCTCTGTGGATATACAGCCACCTGCTGCCTGTATAATATGAACCCCAGGATGGAAGAAAGGTCCACACCGCAAGAACGCCCTCTACAGGTCTCACCCAGGTCAGGGTTACGTTCAATATAGAAAAACCCCATCAAAATATAAGTATAAATATATAAGTATTTAAGCTGGCTTTACAGAGTGAGGGTTTGATGGCATCTTTATCATCTGCTCATTCACACTTGGATACAATCTGATCAGGGAAACAAAATCTACTTTCATTTATTCTTTATTGTACCTGTTTGATATCAGAACAAAATAAGCACACATACAAAAGTTTAGATCAATATATTTTAACCCATAAAGACCCAAACAACCACTGGTGATCAAAAGCATCTACTGATCTAAAACTTTGATCCACTAATCATATCAATCCATTTAAATAATTGTTTTAAAAAAAATACACGTGGTCATCTTTTCATGGTCATCAGATATGATCCATTTGGACGTTCAGATTCTCCATAGTTACCATGGAAACATCTTCTACAACATCGATTCAACAGTAAAACCCATGGAGTTTGATAAATGATTGTGAATGAAGACTTGGTTTATATTCAGTTAATGATATTTTGCTGAAAGAGTCACTTTTTCTTCAGTTTTTTATTCTGTTTCTGACATAATAAGCCTAAACATTAATGAAAATCTACATGTTCAGTATAGGAAAACACCTGATTGTCAATTAAAAAATTAAAAACACAGAGGATAATAAGACAATAAATGACGTTAATCACTTAAGAAAAATTAGAAATTGAGAAAAAACCCACGTGGGAACTGCCACAAAAGTAGCACTGGGTCTTTATGGGTTAATTAACTGGATTTCGCTGAATTTGTTTGCGTCGCGCGTAACTCCACGGGCCATTGAACTCCTGAGGTGAGTGATGCGTATCTGCGTGCGCACCGTCATCATCAGTGGCGTCCTGCAGAGGGCACTGGCTTTTCTCTTTTGACAGATCTCCATGTAGGTACAAAGAACCGAGAACCCAGGCAGGGTAACGAGGCAATCTTGACAACTTAGACGTGTGTATTTTACATGCGTAATTTGACATATAAGTCACATTTGCCCGTGCCACATAGATCTGATTTTATTTTTTGTTTTATTATTGAGAACACAAAGAACTGCCAGAGACACCATGGAAAGGAAATGCCAGCTGGTTGACACAAAGTGCAGAAATCAATTTGTAAGCCATATTTAAAAACACGGAGACGACAGGACGGAAGCACGCTGTGTGCGTCTGATGTGTGTTGACCTCCCTTTCCTAAAATAATTGATCTCTTTGACTGAGTAATAATATCTTGCCAGTCACTCCGTCATCAGACATTTTGCCACTTGTCTCCGGAATGAACTGTTTTCAATGTGTTGGTGGATAATAATAGTTTGGACGTAGGGGATTTTTTTTTATAGTGAATTAAAGGCACTGAGATGAAATGTTGTGAATATGAAGATTAAAAAAAAACAAAAAAAAAAAAACAGCAGTGATAATTTGCCTTAGCTGTCAGTGTGATGTCTGACACAGATCACACAAAATCATAGCAGATAGTGGTAAAGCTCCTGGGGTGTTATGTAAGCCCCAGAATGAACAAATTTGTTAGCCCACACCCGAGGGCATCTGGTGATGGATATGTTTTCCTGGGGGAACGGGGAAGCCGCAGTACAACAGCCGGCCGCTTATCTTGAAAGGCTTGTTTTAAGTGTTCCTCTGCTGGGAAACAAAAGCTTTAAGGGCACCCATTACCTTACAATTGTTGTTCAGTCCCCTTTGTTTAGGTAGTTCACACACATACATATTAGAGCATATGCCATGTATTAACATGAAGCCCACTGGTTAAAAGGGTTAAAAGAGGGGGGAAAAGTCCAACTACAATTTTTTATAGTATGAATGAATATCTGAAAATAATAATAAAATGTGAGTTATTGTGTTCTTTTTTGATTAGGAAAATTAAATGAACAGCCATAGAATTAAATGCCCCATAAGGTGATTTTACAGGTTTCATATTGGCAGTGTGTGTGAGGCAGGGTGGGGGTGAGTTTTGTGGAGGAAGCTTGGTTCAGGCCGTTAGGTAGGACTCCCCTGAGGACGGCCAGGCCACTTGTGTCTGAGAGGCTGGTTTATCCCACTTAATCAGCATCCTGAGAGACTGGCACTGCCCCCATGGCCATAATGCCTGAGGTCACTGTGAGCTTCTGAAAATGAAGTGAAGCCCCACCAGACAATGCTGCTGTCAATCAGCCTTAACCTGAGCCGGGCCCTTTATTCCTCATAAAGTGTACTTGTGTAATCATTCACTCCATAAATGCAAATTAATCTCATCAATGTTTTGACTAACACAGGCCAAGGATACATAGAGAGCTTTTTGCATATCAAATACGTACAATTCTCACAGTACAGTTGCTAGAAATTACAGAAGGAGAGATCATGGGTGTCCTCTGAGTGTATACACCTGCTCAGGTTAGATCCTGACTTTTCTTATTTTCTGTTTAAATATTAAATGGGATTTTCTTTTATGTGTTTAGTAAAAAGGCTGATCAACATAGCCACAGACAGCTGAAGATACATTTATCTAAAAAAAAACTAACAAGATAATGAAGACACAGGAGAATGCTTCCTGTAATTTGCAGTTGCTCTTCCGCTTCGTTTGGACCATAATTTGTACTTGTTTGGATGGCGCATACAGTCAGTGGTTTGGGGTTTGTCGAGCTAGTGTCCCAGGGGCTTCTGTCAGTCCGGCTGCATTATGAATGACAGAGCTGAGTGAGTCTCCTTGGCTGTTTCTCAACACGTTGGCTTCCTCAGGGCCTTGTGTAGCATTTGTAGAGCGCGTGCCCTTTTGATTTCCTAATCCCAGCACGAGCTGTGGAATGCTGGCTCTCCATGAGATATTCCACTCACAAGGAGTGATTTATGTTCTTGTGGTGCAAGGCTCAGTGGTGAGGGGATCACAGGTGGTGTGGTGCCTCTGTAAAAACTTTTAATATGCACACCTCGTGGTCTATGGCAGAGCCCGGCACAGGGATTACTGCTATTCAGTGGGAAGGGGGGGAGTGGGTCAATAAATGTTTAAAATTCATCTGAGGCCTTACAGTCTGGTATCTATTACATGTGTGTTTGAGCAGTGTTACAGTATCTCACTAAATAGCTATGAACAAATGTAAATAAAGTGGCTGGATTTCAGTTTAATCAATGGTATTTTATATTGATTAAATATATATATATATATATATATATATATATACACACACATATATTTTCATGAAGACATTTTTGAACCACAAGAATGTCATTAATTCTCTAATTAATCCAATAGTGCTTGTCTCAAAGATTAAACCATGTAAGTCTAAGTACACATATCATATATCTTATGT
>JAPSES010000228.1:5140865-5157728 GCA_029822895.1 Maxillicosta whitleyi
TGTGTATGTATATATATATTAAATAATAATAATACATTTAAAAAAATGTATTTTAACATAAAACTTTTAAATATTTGTCACTCCAAAGACATAAAATACACAACACTATAGCACTTTAAATCCACTAAGTCATGCACTTCCAGGTCTTGTCAGTGTTTGTCTTTGCTTCTGTTCTTGCCAGTGTATTAAGTGTGATTGGATTTTCTGTCTGCTCTTGCTATAATCAAGTCTGAATATCAAATTCTACTAGGCCGGGTAGAAAGATCATGTTGTTGATTCAACAGTTTGATTATGCTGCGATAGAAAATGTCAGATTTAAGTCTTTTTTGGGGGGTAGGGGGGGTCTTGGGATATATCAGCTCCCTTACAAAATGTCCCTCAATCAATTTCTCTGATGTCTGTGTCCTTTTTAACTTTTAGTGGTGCTGATTATACTCTGCCTTTTACTCCCTGGATCTCCTTTAACCACACCAAATCAGCACCTCAATTCTACACGCACATGCTGCTCACAATCAAGCTGTTATTTGGTCTATGAAAATTTGGCTGTGCTATTAGGTGATGTGTCGAGAGGAGAAATTCCAGACCTCTGTGTGGTTGTTTTGAAGGAAATGTTGGTTTCACCCCCTCTGATTGACTCTAATCAGCCACACCGTGCCAGAAATGCTCTGTCCTGAAGCCCATATATGCTGGTGAATGATTAGTTGGTATGTTTGGTTATTTTAAAAAAAAAAAAAAAAAAAAAAAAAACATAAATATTTAGCATGCCCTTGGTGCTCTACAAACACAAGCATGACTGCTGTGATTCATGCATGTTCACTCTAATACTCTGCAAATAAATATCCAAATGCAAACTTGGTCTCTATCACTTTAATTTACTTCTCTTTAAACCACTTGATACAACAAATATAAATGTTATATTAACATTTAAACAAGAAGCTTTTTGGAGTCAGAATCAGCGTTGTTGTCGCACAGTTTGTTGTCAGAAAGTACTATAGCCAAAAAAACATTACAATTATTGGCTTGTGTTTCCATGTGCTGAACAGGTCTGACAAAGAAAACATTGCTGACGCCAGGTTCATACTGTGCTGTCTGGGACAACAACAGGTTAAAACACCACAATGCCACAGCTCCAGGCTATTCTCATGTTACATGCATATTTTAAATTGTGGATTGTGAAATCACTACATTAGACCTAATGTTTGCCATCACATGTACAAATTATCACACATGGGCAGGGTTTTACACACTGACACCTCAGCACAGTATTGCACATGGTAACATTTGGAGGGCTAGTTCAATATCCAGACAATATCCAGGGGCTATGAGAGACAGGTACTTCCTATATCCTGTAGTTGATGGCGAGGAGCCTCACCTGGGCTGTAATCTGGGAGGACTGATCACAAAGAACCAGAGCGAAGTGAATTCCGCCTGTCCTACTTCAAACACAGTAGGACAGTAAATCAAACAGGTAGACGACACTAGGCGGCTCACTCATCCCTTGTGTTCTTCTGCTTCTGTCCCTCAGGGCACAGGAAACAGGTATGCCAACAATGTCACCTGACAACAGCATGGAGCCACTTCACCGCAAACCCTTTTACAGGACTGCTGAAGGTGTGGACTGTGTAGGTTAGCTCATTCACTCATTAAAGTAACAACTGTAGATTTTAATTTGACCTTGTATATGTCCTATATTATTTTGTATGTGTAATTTATATGTTGTATGTATATGTTTCTTCTATTGGCCTTTTGTAAATCTGTAGTTTTGTATATTGTCAGTGTTTTCCAGTCAATATTTTCAGTATAATTTTTGTGTGATAATATACAGTATATAGTCTTTGTTTTTGCACTTTAAGAATCTGCTGCTAAACAGAAACAGAGCTGCTAAACTATTTCCATTATTCCTGTAACAGTGACAATAAAGGCCTATTTTATTCTAGATATGGATGATTTATCTTATTAAGCAAATTTCTAAAACAACATTTAAGATGAGGGTTGTCATATAATGTAAGCAAATGTCCGTGCTGTATTATTCCAAAATGGCAGACTAATTGTAATGAGAGAAGAGCAAAAAATATTACTTTTTTTTTGTGTGCTAAATTTTGCTATAAAATAACTGTACCATAACATTTACAGTTAAAAAAAAAAAAAAAAAACTACAACTGACAAGTAAATTATATTAAAAAGAAAACAAATAATTAATAATATTCAAAATCTCAATATAATTTAATATAATCAGAGTACGGTTATATGTTATATATTTTATGGAAATTAAATTCTATAAATATACTTAAAATTCACACACCTCTTGGACTAAAATAGTTAATACATAATAGAGAACGCAAACTTTGAATTGCTATAATATGGAGTTAAACTTAAATTAACAGGAGTTTCAATGCAGTAAATGAAGCATCTAAAGATTATGAAATCCCATCTGAGTATAGGGTGTCAGGAAAAAATGAATCAGAAAGGAACACCAAGGTCAGTGTGATATTTCAAGGCTTCTACTTTACATGGCCGCATAGCAAATGAAGGCCTTCAATCAAGTCAGATTGGGTGGATGCACTGTAGCTACAACACCACTCTGTGAGGAGAGTAATGACGAAGGAATAAATCCTTCAAATAAAACAGAAAAAAAAAAGGAAACTACAAAAAATTTCAGGGTCAACACAACAGTCCTCCTCATTGAACCTCACCATATGAAACAAGCACATTACTACTGGGTTTGTGTTTTCTGACAGCTTCTGCCAAAGCACATCTATGAATATGTCTTCCTATACCTTCACATTTATTAAAACATAATAATGGTGCAAAGACTAATGTGATCCTACTTATTGAAATAAAGTCGGCTTCGGTCTTTATATTCCTGGAAGTGTCTCATCTTAAATACTTTTTACTCTGAATGGAGAAGCGTAATTTTTCTTGCATGTGCCTGAGGATAAGGATGCATATTTGACTAATAATGCCATACATTACTACCTTGTCATTACTTTAAAATGTGAACTGTAATATAAACTCAATCTACTTGCTCTTTTCTTTATATAACCTATTTGAATTTACAGTGAGAGGATTTTACAAATTATATGTATTAAGCACCCTGATGTTTCATATCTTTGCTGCCAAAATGGAATATATCCAGGATATTAATAATATAGGGGTTGATCCATCTCCTATGAATCATTTATCTAAAGTTTGTGCTATCTAAATATGAGCCAGGAACCCAATGCACCAGTGCTTTAACAATCGATACATTATCTTATGTGCAAAGTCTAAATGTTCAGAGGCTGTTTTTTTTTCCCGAGTGTGTGGAACAAATTAAAAGCTGGCCAGTCAGTAAAAGACCAATTCATAAAGGTGAAAAAGTGGGGCTGCGGCTGTGACGGGGAGGACCAGTGAAAAATCTCTGCTGACCCTCTCATCCCTCTGCTCATCTATTTCTCACTACTGTCCACTGATAGATTTCCCCTCGCTGATTTATGGGAGAAAAAAAATGTCACAGTGGAATGGGCTTTTGATAAAATTGTTCAAGAGATTCTGGGCAATAAATCCTGATCTTTACATCCAGGTTGCTAGCTACTTTCACATTCTTGTGCCATCAATAAGAACCGCCAAACATGACAACTAATCAATAACTTTACAATATTCTGGGCAGTTTGGGAAAACAGTAACATTTATATTTAACAGAAAAGACCAAGTCACTCTTTTATACTCAACAAACTACAGAGAACAAGATCTTGACTGTAACTTAGGCTGAAAATGAGTCACACTGTGTTTGTACTGCCTGCTGGAGAGAAATTGTTGTCCTTCACTATAACTTTCAGAAAAATAATGTATGACTAATCCAGTATTTTGACCACAAATGTTATTTATGCTTCTATGCTGCATGCATTCCTAGCTTTACACATCTACTCCCTATTATCATTGTGTTACAGATTATATTGATGGAAAAACAATTTGTACTTCAACACTTTTCTTGTTGAATAATATGAAAATGATCATCAATCACAATGACATTAGATTGTAATGGTTGTAAAATTGAAAAGGCATCGAACAATGCCTGTGTTTTCTATGACAGAATAGAGTCTAATACGATGATAGTAAAAAGTTAAAGGACCTGTAGTCAACATCAGTCATAATGCAACGTTACTGACAGGAACTCCTCAGTCAGCCGAGTGGCGCCAGGAAGGATGAGTGATTCAGCAAACCTGCCCGGTGTTGTCTCTCTGGTCTTTCAATCTTTATGATGTAGGTAAGAGGAAAACAATGAGCCTGTTGCTCAGTACAGGTGTTTCTCTGAGGAGATGACTTGTAAAAACAGGTAGATTTCCACTGAGACAAGAATTGACTCACATAAAAGGCTTCTACTGCTGCAATAACTCACAACCAACTTCTGGTTGTCTGCCAGAGACAGTGAAATCATAGCAGTGCTTAATTTACACAAATATCCTTACCCAATAGTCTCTGTGTATCGGGAGGAATCTGACAGTGTTTATAGAAATGTAATCCATTGTTGATCGAGAGATAAACATCAGCCCCACAACCGCAGATTGACAATAAGACAAACTGAGAGCCACTTAAAAGGACATATTTTAGACGACCTCTGCACTTTTAATACGGGGAAACAAATACTGGAACATGAAGTTACATCGCCCTAAAGACAAGGTTGTCACAAGGGATGAGAAAGGAAGTAAAAACAAATACAGAGAGGGGGAGCTATTTGGCTGACTTTGTCTTTCAGATTAAAACCTAAGCAACAAGCAGCAACAAAGACATTTCTGACAGGATGAGGAAATGAAATGTTTACTGTAAGGGGGCTGATAAGTGAGAGCACATAAAGCGTTCGAAAGCACTTGTTTGGACTGTCACTTTTTGCTACAGATGAGGAGTGGACATTCTTAAAACAGGTGTCATTACAGAGCAGTGAAAAATAGCAAGTTGTACGCTCCCCCATTTAATTTACGGGATCTGTATGTCAACCCCCTACAATTTCAATTCAATACAACACTCAGATCAGCAATTTGTTTTGTCTTTACAGTGAAATTGAAATACTTTCCCACAGCATGCCAATGATTCCTCTCCCACTGCTAAAAGATTGAAATTACATTTTCTTTACTATAGAAATATTTCATGTTTAAACTGATTTAACTGGAGCTGCATAGGTGCTGTATTGCTTCTGTCATTCAGAGACTTGAAATCTAAAGGGATAAGACATTTGAATTATTTACATCAATTGTCACACAGTGGAGTGATTTCAAAGCACATGCGCCCAGAGCTCTCCTATTATCCTGCCCTTGTTTGCACGGAGAGATGGGACATTTTCTTACTGATAGGCTGCTTTTCTGATTCCTGCAGGGAGAAAAACACCATTTTAATTTGGCTCAGCACGATACACCGACACGCAAAAACGATGCTTGTCCTCATCTTTGTAATCACAGCAGCAGGAGCAGAGGGCACACGTCCCCCCATCTCTCCATATCAAACAATACAAATGGCTCAATTTGCATGACAGGATTTGTAACATGGCGAATCAGGTGTCAGACTCGATTAAACATTACACCGGCGCAGTATCATAATCAGCTGTCTAATGAGTGTGGCCTGTGGTGTGAGAGGCTTGGATGGATCAGGGAGAAGGGCTTCTCCACGCTGCCCAGCGGGGGGTGAGTGACTGAAGGATTAAAGCTGAGGTGCGGTCCCTCTAGTTCTGACAGAGGGGCTCCTCTGGGTGGCAAGCCTTGAGCCCTGTGATGCTGACGAGACAAGGCGATGCAGGCCACACACACACACAAGTGCACACACACACACACACACACACACACACACACACACACACACACACAGAGGGAGGACTGTGGTGAGAGCAGCTCTCATGACTGAAACGCACAGACAACCAGGAGGCAGCATCTGAGAAATGCTTACTCCTGTGTGTCCTCAGCTTTGAATGCTAATGCATGGGGCCATTACAGAGGACAGCAGCCCCAGCAGAGTGATCCCAGCCCCAGATCACATCAGGCTATCACTGAAATGGGCCAACGGGATCATTAAGATGCAACGAGACACAAAGCCAGACATCATTTGTGTGAGTGGGTGCTTTGACAATGCAAAATTGTGTTTTTTTTTTTTTTTTTTTTTACTTAAATATTTTCAGGCTTGTTATCTTGGACTGTTTTTAAAACATTAAATCACCCTTCATGACTGAAAAGATTTTGAATCAGTATTTTCTGTGCTCATTTTATTTTGTGTATGCATTTTTTGTGAAAATATATACTGATTATGTTCTTGTATCATGGTCTGATTTGTTTATGTGGTCTTCCCTCCTCACTGTCACTTCCACCCTCCTCCTTGCGTACAGTTTGCCCCTCCCATTGTCCAGCCCTTATTGTTACCTGCTGAATATACACTGATGCTAATTCTACTGTTCACTGTGTTGATGTGCAGCTTTTGGTTCCTGGTCCACAGAGACTTCCCTACTGCCACCATCCTACCACCCTCTGCATCATGGTCCCCCTCCCCCTTATTCCTTCCCCCACCCTCTGCCCTGCTCCCCATTTGGGGTGACCCGGGTGCTGTTCTGAGGGTTCCTCACACCCCAGAAGCTGTCAGTGGCCTCCTTCCTTCCCATGAGCGGAACACACAATAGAGAAAGGGCTCCGGCTGAGAGGTTCAGTAGCCATTAACCCCTACCAGCTGTTCCTGCCGAGGGTATTCTGTGCCACAATACGTGCCCCCGAGGGGGCCCTCACGTCCACTAATCTAGCCATTGTTGGCCAGGAATGCTGACAGAAGAAAAGAAATTTTTCTTGTGTCCATGCAAGCGTGTGTATCCATGTGTGAGAGCCGAGAAACGTAGGGCTAATTTCTATAGTTGCCTGTGAAGAAGGGAGACCATGAAGAATACCCTATTTAGCTGCTTGACAAAATTCTTTTGCTTAAAAATGGAAAAACAATGGCAATTGTTTTCAAGTGGACTCCTTTACACTGTCCAAGTCTCTGAATTTTATTAAAAAAAATCTATTAATGTCTACTGCACAAAAAGTTAAAGTAACTTTATGAGACTCGAATTATTTAGTTATTTATGTTTCATTTTAATGCATGGGCAGACAAATGTTCTGAAACCATCAGTACCAAAGCCATTTCTAAATGGATTAAATTTTGGGAAAATTATTCCATTTTGGTACTTTGCTCACAGAATATATTAACAATTAGTCCATTTCAATTAACATGGAAATTAAAACAGCATTTTCCAGTCAATTTAACCATGATGCAGCCATTAGGGACTTCTGGTGCACTGAGCATGTTTGTTACTCCAGTCTCCAGTCTACAAATCAAACAAAAAGGGGAAAAAAAAGCACCAAATAATTCTGCTGCAAGGAAATTCATTTCAATTTCTATTTAATATAATTTTAAAAATAATAATAATATGCCCACGTAAAATAAATGTACCACATTTATTTCTCTGATGGGAAATCAAAATATTCCATGGCATACAACACATTAATGTAAAGCTGAACCACTCTATGTAGGAAAATGTAATGTGTTAGAATTTGAACATACTGTGTATTTTATCTAACTCATTGTGTGAAGTCAATAGGTGTGATATCAACAGTGTTGACAGCAACAGGAAGCAGCACTCATCGCTGTCAGTAGGCGCTGGGATGCAACATTAGCATGAAGGAAGTAAACACAACAGCACCTAAAGACAGGGGGAGGGCCGCTCTAATGTAAACTGTTAGGTGAGTTTTGAAGAGGAAAGGTGTTTTTCTGTATGTGCTCCATCCCACAGTCTGTGCTGTGTTGTGACAGGCGGGGGATCTGCGTCAGTCAATTATATGTCCCAACAGACTTTTGTGCTAATGAGCTGGTCCAGCCATCGGCAGACTTCCCCTGTCGTCCAGAAAAGATCACTTTCATTGCTTGCAGAACTAATTCAGGGCACAAAAGTGGGAGCTTCACCATTGCAGCCTCTTTTACTGCTCCTTTTGTGGAAGCTTTAGAAGTGCGCTGAAGAGAGGGCCTAGCGCTCAGGCCTCTTCATCTCCAGTCCATTGCCTGTCATTAACATACATATCCATATGAAAAGTGGGGTAAGGCCGTAACAGCTGTCCAGTAAAGAGGCAGTGATTCCCTCTCCCAAATGCTGACAGAAGCCTTTAGCCTTCCTTGGGCAATAATAAACCAAACCATTTAAACAGTCTTTCAGGGAGTGAGAAAGAGATTGGGCCATAATGCTACATTCACAGGCATCGGTGGCCCTCATTGGCTTGCAACAGTCTCCTGCAGATTCACAAAAGTTAAGGGAAAAAACTGGGGAAATAATAATACAACTAGAACAACGTGAATATCAGAGAGGATTCTCCTTTTCGAATCAGAAAATTAGACCCACAAACATGAGAATAATGTGCTTTTTTTTTTTTTTTCCGGAGTGATTTAATCAGAAACAACAGAGGGGATATTTGTTTTAGCTTTAGACATGAGTTGTCAAATGCAGCAAAAATGTTATATTTGTTTACTCTGAGAGCTCAGTCCAGAGGGCTTTTCACCCTGAGCAAAATGATTTGGTCCAAAGGGACTTGAAGAGTGTATGGGGATGGAACTGAGCAGTCCTCCTCTTGTTTAAACTTGGGTGGTGGGCATGAAGACAGAGGTTAAGTGACTTGCCCCAGGTCACATGGGAAGTCGTTTACTTAGGGTGGATTTTCTCATCTAAACCTTCATTTGTGTGAGTCAGGACACTTTCTATGATATTTCTCCCCCCCCCCCCCTTATTTTTTTTTTTTTAAATGAATCATGTATTTCCCACCATCACTTTTTGCTGTCTTTCTATGAAAACAGCTTTCATTAATGTTTTGAGGAAATAGAAAGAAAAAAACATGTTTTGTATAATTATGTGAACAGATTGCATGTTCATTTGCATCTGTTTGGGACAACTTGGATCGAATTTGTCTGAAACATGGAAAACAGCTGCTGAGGGATTTCGGAAATAAAAACCAAACATCAGGAGAACAAGGATTAAATAATAGAAAGATTAAAAAATGAAGTAATTCTGCTCAAATACTCTTAAGCAATTCAATTAAATGTTTGCTAATGGATAAAATATCATAATTTTCTACTATTTTATTGGAATAAATTAACTTAAACTAAACTAAAATACAGGCATTCAGGTGTTAGAAAAAAATGCTTTGCTATAAAGTGAATGTTTTGTCTTTCACTCGAATTTTGACAAAACACTTCCCTTTAAAAAACAAAAATATAGCAAGTTAACAACAAATAATAATGCTCGGTCTTCTAAAACCTAATTTTTGTTACATGGATTATTTCTTATAATTGTGCTTTTTTTTCTTCTTCTTCTTAAAGTTGACATTATATTTAAAAAAAATAAATAATGGCACTGAGATGTTATGCTAAACCTTAGTTTAGGGATCTTTTAGAATTTTGTCTTCTTCCACTGAGTGGTTTTCTATGCTCGAGATGCCTCGTTTTCTAGAAAAGGAGGTAAAGGGAGAAGCCAGAATCCGGATCTAATGAATAAGAAAAGCCTTTGGTTAAAAGGGGACTGGTTTGTCTCTTCATGGGTCTCTTTTTATTCAGCTTTAGAAAGACGAGGAGTCCTGATTGATAAATCCCCTCCCTTGCCCCCCTGGCGCCTGTGACCCCAGAGTCATCAAGTACAATACACAGCACCTTAAGTTTCTAAATCTGTGATTGAAAAATAGAAGGAGCGAATTTGTGTCCACTGAGATAGCTTTGACGTGCTTTTACAGGGATAATTATTCTGCGGCTGCATGCCCAGTGGGCTAGCAGCTAACAGCATGCAGGATTTATTTTCCATCTGATCCTCCTACCCGCCACCTCCCGGGCAGCAGTAGGCAGTAGTAGCATCCAGAAACTACTGTAATGGCACTTGTTGCAAGCCCTTAAATCCAGCGGAAGTGTTTTTTTTTTCCTTTTTTTTCTTAGATAACCAGCCAACACCTCGGGCTCTTACCTATCATGCTCCCCTTCTGGTTTAGGCTTTATTTATCATGGTTCTGCTGTTTGTTGTCTCTGTAAAGTTCCACAATTCATTAAAAAAGGAAAAAGGGGGTGGGGAGCAGAAGAGAGGGGCACAGTATGGAGAGGCAAAGCTGGGGCTGTTGTGAGGGAGCAGGGGGTAAAGGGGAGGGATTAGGATGACTTCTTGAACACATTTTCTCCCTTTTGCTGCAATTAAACAAAGTAGGCCTGTGATTAGTGCAGCGCAGGGAGCAGAGAAAAAGACACCCTTGAATCCCAATGGAGGGACCTGACTGAGCATTATTGCCTGACAATGCCTGAGTTTATTGCTGAAACCTGCTTACCCTCCTGCACAGCAAACCATGGGAACTCCAGTCAGGTGGAAACTTTTTCTCCTTTTCTTTTCCCGCTCCTTGTTTTTCTCCCCCCTCTGACCACGGAAGCCCTCCAGGAGCTCACAGTGTGGTTGAAGCCACACAACTCCCCCCTAGTAACTGAGATGTTTAGGATAAGCTCTGCCTGGTTTTTGTGCATGAGCTCACACTTGTCTGCTGTTGTTCGAACACAGTTAATGATGAGCTTCCTCTGTTTTTTCCACACCCCTTCCCTCTCTCCTGTCCTCCTCCTCCTCCACCTCCTCTCTCCGCTCCTTTTCTCCTTTCTTATTTGAAGCTAAGCGGCTGTTTAAGTGGAGTGCCTCCTCCCTCTGGCTCTTGGGAATGCTCTCAAGGGGCCCTTGCCTGGCACTGTATGCATGACACATAATGAAAACAATTTTACGCTGCAGAGGGAAGTATGAGGCAATTACGGATGTGACAGCCACCTGCAGACTCACCCCCCTACAGTCTGCAACTGCACTCTCCTAACCACAGCACCATTGCCACAACCACCGCACAGTGTCACTGCACTGGTAACCCCCCCCCCCCCCCCCCCCCCCCCCCCCCCCCCCCCCCCCCACTCCCTCCATCCCTACCAAACACACACACCACCAGCCCACAGCTTCATGAATATGTGATGGCTTGATGATGTTGTGAATGGCTGGGGCAGGTGAGGAGGGGGTGAGAAAGACCGGGGCTGTAATAAGTTGCCCAGCTGGAGGTGGTGTTGTGGCCCTGTCGCCCTGTGGCAGTCCATAGAGGCATCTCTCCACAAGCCGTGACCCCAAGATCGGCCTCCTGAGGGGAGCCAAGAGATGACGTGACAGGGGCGTGCAGAGTGCTCCCCCAAATCTCTTGTTGGCCAATTTTACACATGAAGCCGGGCCCAAAAGCTCAAGTGGCAGGCCTAACAGAGCCCTGATTTAATTTGATAACCTGCTTAGTGAATGTGAATTAAATGAGTATTTCACATACAAATTATCTCTTTTCACCTCTATAGCTTAAAGAATTACTCTTTAGGGTTACAAAACAAAGATAAACATCTCTTATATTTTGGATTCTGCTTGATTTATACATGCAAACAAGTCTGATCTAGTTAGAGTTGCACTCACTAAGAGAGATATGAAACCTGCCCTAAGGTCTGCAAACTGAATACTTGACCTACACATATGATGTGTGACTGTTTGAGTCTTTAATCTGTCATGTCTATATCCCACAGCGCTTGTTTCAGAGCCCTCAGCTATAGCAGAAGCCCCTCTGACCTGAAGATTATTCAGAGTGAGGCCAATGGGTGTATTTTATGCCTGCCACTCTCCAAGAGCTGCCTCCTGATAGCCTGATGTGTCCTTAATGGCCCCACTGAACAGCAGAGACAGCGGCGTGATGAGTGGATCCTCAGCAACAACGGACACATTAGAGACCAGCTGATAAAAGCCACTATGTCGATACACACGCACACACACACACACACACACACACACACTGCTCATGCATACACAGCCTTAGACAGTGATGTCCTACATGACACAAAGCACAAGGGTATAAACAAAGACAGTGGCTAGAGATGTGAGCACTGATCAAACGAAACATAGGTGGGCACATGGTGAAAAATGGCCCACTGAAAGCTGATATTATGCAATGGTTTCTGTAACCATCAATCCAATAAGGCCATGAGGACTATATTCTCTCAGTGCTCAGTAGAAGTGTAATATAATAGATGAGAAGATCAAGGTGAAACAGGAATAAATAAGTGAAAACAGCATATCTAAGCATGAAAAATATCACAGGAGACACTGCAGACAGTAAACTGAGGAGGTAAGAGATGAAAAGTAGTAAATTAATCTTCCTGCAATATCTTGTGGAAGAGAAAAGTGCACCAGTCTTTATTTCTTATAACAACTCAAGACAAATGACCACAGCTGTAACATTAGTTCTGATAAGGGACATGCAAGAAAGACAATGGCTTTCAATTCCTGATTTAATCAACCCCTGGCATGATTTACTTCTGAAAATAATAAAATAGATTAATCAGGAATCAAGACATGCAGGGGGTGCAAGGGCAAATGTCTGATTTCTCTGCACAGTGCTGATGAAATATACATAGTATAATAAAGGGCCTGCTGCTGCCAGCTCAGCCTGCCATGGCTAAGCACCTGTGAGATTGAAGCTATGGACACAACGTTACCAAAATACACACGGCGCTGAATTAATGAGACCAAAGCTTCCGTGTGTGCACATCCAGCCCGATCTGGGGAGTCTTAATTTATTTTCTCTTTCCAACTCATCCTTTACAAAAATGACAGTGTCTTCTTATTGATTTTACACTCAGAGATCAATCAGCTTTGCCCTGACTCAGAGAAAATTTACAGTCCCCCCCTCCTTCTTTCTCCACATTCCCATTCAGTGTGCTCTGGTCTGGTAAAAATGGCAGGAGGGTTTATACACCCCCTCCTTTCACTTGCACCCACATATATACACACTAAACCCATCCTGTGTCTGTATAAAAGCCTGAATGCAGTTAAAATAAGCTAATCTACAGGAGAGGAGGAGACATCATCCTTGTTCAGACTGATTTGAGGCTGCTTTCTCATCCCCCCCTGCCTGAATTACACTCCCTCACCTCAGGCAAAGACATAAGGACAAAAGAACTGAGGATGAGAGCTGTTTATATACAAGAGCAGCTATACACAGAGCTGCCAGAGCAGAATATGACTAAACTAAAATAATGCCTGTCATAACCTCAAAAGCACCACTTTCCTGTTTTTGATTAACCACAAAACCTCCCATTAATCAAACATATAAAAGACTGTTGGGATTTAACACGTTCAACTTCTGAAGAATGTTAAAATATCTGTTGGTCTGTATAAAAAGAAAAAAAATAAACAGGAAAAAACAGCATCATTCATGCTCTCCCTGAGGATCCTTTCCCATGCTTGTCAAGATGGAGACAAGGCTAAAGAGCAGTTCTCCTTGTGATCCTAGAGGGGCAGCATGGTCAAGTATTTTCCCTGCCTGGCAGTGCATGGACGCCAGCTGTACATAAATGGCCATGCTGTCATACTGCCCCTTAGATGGAAGGGACTGTGCCAGAGAGAGGTGATGGTACCTGGCATTGGGCACATGCAGCCATTAGCCAAGGCCATTACCTTGCACTTGGGCCTGGTGGGTTAATCTAAGGTTAATTCTATTGGCCCGCCTGGCACAGGAGATACAAGCAGACTGACGGCCGTCGAGTATGTTCAATGTAGGAGTACCAAGTCAATCTAGGGAGGGACGAACTGTCTTATGATCATGCTTTTGAGACATTAATGAATGAAAGTGGATTTTTATAGCTGACAGCTGGACTGATGAAAAATGTGTTGATTAAAACAGAATCAGTTTCACTATTCAGGAGATTACTAAGGTTGTGACATCTGTGCTGTTTGATTATTTCTGGACAATGATTTGGAATCAACTGGACATAGGATGGATAAAAGGAAGAAGGCAAGAAAAAGAATACACAATTGGAAACAAAAGGCAATTAAAAGCTGAATGACACTTTAGATATAATAAGTGGTAGTAAAGGTTTATGATTGACTTTCTGACAAAATATTTCTATATTTGACAAGACTCTTAGACACACGAGGTTATTATAGGATTATTACTGTCACACAGCTGGGGTATAACTAAAACAGTCCATCTTTTCAGTCGTCTTTAAAAAAAACACACAACACACACACACACACACACACACACTCAACAACATCATATCAAACAAATGACACTTTATTCTCTGAAACCAGAAAGTTCATTTACAAAAGACTAGCTGTTGCAATCACAGCTCTAATGTAGTAGTGAGGAGAAAAAAGGGTAATTGGTTTGGTAAAGATCGTTTTCCATCGCACCATAAAGCACTACACAATAGAAAAGGTCGCCAATTAAGCAATCATGAATACCAAGTACCATAGCTGATGAAAATAGGCCAGTGGTTTAAATAGATTTGCAAGCAATTTACCTTTTCACAATGTTGGCAATCTGATGCAATTTGCTTGCAATTTTGTCTGCTTTCAGTAGCACTCTGAGCTGACACTACACGGTGCAAATGGCAAAGAGGACCACATAGAAAATGTGAAACTATCTTGGCCACATCAAGGTATCAGAATGGCGCTTCATCAGGAAAATTACAACAATTAGCATAAGTGCTCCAAAATCAACACTTTAAATGTCAGCGCCAAAGGTTGGGCCACAAATGAGCAAGGGTGCGCAATGTCCTCCAGGATGGACTTGCCGTGGAACGCAAAGCAATCACCCATCATCTCTTGCCAGTGATGGCCCCACAATTGCTGTGACATTCTCTCAGGCCTGTCATTCTTGGTCACAGACTGTTTTTCCTCCTCTCTGCCTTGATTTGCTCGCAGCAGAATTGAGACAGCCTTGCGTCTACTTTAAAGACAAATTTTTTTTCTCTCTCTCGCTTCGAACTTTTCCTTCTTTCTCCAGAGGAGGAACATTGTGAGTCTGTGGGTCACAGTCATGCTTAGATATTTTTCCATTTCAAAGTATATGGCTTCACTTGGTGAAAATTTCCCTTTAAAGTGATGTGTGATTGCAAAAAAAAAAACAAAAACTGAAAGCAGAAAAAACCATACATAAAAGAATATTGTTGAGCCTAAATGTGCAAAGATTTCCTGCAAAGTTAAAAAAAAGTGTAGTGTAGTGAAGTGTATAATCTGAATTATCTTTCTGCATATTGTCCTTACATCTAACATTTTTTTGTATTATGTCTTTTAAAACACCTGTGATACAAAGTGGCTACACAACATAATTCAGACTGTAGTCAATCAACAAACTGTCTTAGCATTGACATAATATTCAAGTGCCTGGTTTAAGACTTACTAATTCTCTCCTACACAACAAAAGCACTTGTCAGGTTTCAAAATGATCATGTACAACCATCTGATTTGAATGTTACATGGAAGGACATCTCTTACTTGTGGTAAACTGTCTATGATAACCACTCAACATTATCTTTGTGTCTCATCTGCCGCCTTAAGGCACCACTCGAGCAGAACTTCTGGCTCAGATCAGCAGCTCCTCCTCTTGTCTCGTTGGGTTTTCAGTTGAACTTGTCAGAAAATGCCAAAGGGGACAGACGTGTATGTCATGACAGAGTAAGTGCTTGAAAGCTTGGAAAGAAGTTTTATTCCATGATAACAAAAAAGCTGCATAGTTTGAGTAATAATATAAAATTAGACCGTGTTTTATTTCACTGTGTGGTGCAGCTCTGTGGTGCATTTTTGGATTTTCTTTTCTTTTTTTTTTCTTTTTTTACTGTACATCACCTTTTTCTTCTATTTCTTTTATTGTGGCTTTCAACTGTATTTCTATGAAGCATAAAAGTTTTGGGTTTGATTAACAATACGACAGGATTAAAAATATATATATTGTATGATTATGTAAGCAGATTGCACTGTTACTTTAAATCAGTCGGGGGGCAACTTGAATTGAATTTACCTGAAACATGAAAAACTATTGCCGGGGGATGTTGAAGATACTGGCAAACAACAGGGGAAGACAAGGATTAAATGATACAGACATTATAATGATTGAAACATTAAAACATTAAATAATCCTGTTCAAATCATCTCAGAGAAAGTTAATTATACAAACAGCCTGAGATATAATAAAAACAAAATTGCTTTATTTATTTATTTTAAATGTACTTCTCCATATATTTTATAACTGAAATATATATATATCTAGGATAAGAAAAAAGTTCATAAAATGCACCATAACAGATATTTTACGTACATTATGGTAAAAATAACAAAAAGTTTGTAACCTCATCATGTGTTTCTTTTTCCTGCTTTACAAGACTCAAAGAATAGTAGTGTCATGTAAAAATACAAAATATCAAAACTTAAATCTTATATATTTAGTAAAAAAATCAACAATTAGAGATCTAAGAAGACAGATGGTATTAAAATAGGAGATATAAATTACATGAGTCAAAGTATCATCAGTTGTGAATGTCTGTTTGAAGTCTCTGTGTTTGTTAATTTGTCTCTATGGATTTCAGCTCATTCCATCCTCCAGTCTTGCATTTTGTCAATAGGCAGCCACAGTGTTGTCTGTTCCTCACGTTAGTGTATTTAATATTTACCAGCGTCTGAGTCTTATTAAAGCAAGATGAATTAACCTGGATGCTATAGATTTTCTTTCAGTACCGAGTGAAAGAGAGCAAAGTGGAAAAGAAAGATAAAGCCAGGGAGGAGGGAGTCAAGGGAGGAAAGTTTGTGTGTTCAGATGATCTGTATGCGGGGGCCCGGCTCGGGAGCGGCCCCCAGCGTTGGAGGAGATGTGAGCTCGCTGATGATGGGGTTGCACAGATGGGCTCGAGGCTGGCTCCCAGCTCGCTCCTTTTGTACGGACCCTGCTCTCTAATTACAGCTGATGTGTGTGTGTGTGTGTGTGTGAGGGAGAGGAAGAGGGGAGAGGGGGAGGGGAACTGGAGTAGAGG
>JAPSES010000228.1:5157740-5175252 GCA_029822895.1 Maxillicosta whitleyi
AACGGGTGGGGTGGGGGGGTACACAATCAGGTGACAGGACGGGGAGAAGAACCTGTGGCAGATCCTCGGCACCATCAGGCACAACGTAGCCACAGCCTGACAGCTAATTAGAAACGACACGGATTTCTCCCAATGTAACAGATGTTGCCTAATCAGTCCAGCTCGGGAGAACCCTGCGCCAGCAACATTTCATGCACAATTTAACCATCTAAAAGGGATGAAATACTTAATGCATTGTAAGGCCAGCACAGCTGTTTCTCTCGTCAGAAAATTTCTCAGTCAAAAATATGCATGTTTTATGTAACTCTAACCGAGTGTTTATAATGCTATAATAGCTGAGAAAAAATTGCTGCCACACATCTGCCAAAGATTTCAGCTCTATTGGTTACCATAACACCGATGGAGCAAAAGACCAAATGCAGATTTGACTTTTTTGAGTCTTGAATAGGTTGTCTCTGACAAATAATCAATAAACTTGTACAATGAGCAAAAAAACAAAAAACAAAAAACAAGTAGCTGCCATTTACAGATTGAGGAAAGATTGTACATTGTATAAATAAATCTTACATATTATATCTTTTAAATTCAAAACTAGAAAAACTGCAAAAAAAAACAAAAAACAAAAAAACTCAGATGTTATTTTGTGTTTTAAATGTCAGTGGAAATGTACGCTGCCATGAAAAGCCAGTGCAGGCAGCAACATGTTTTTATGTGTGTGTTCTGCTAATCATATGCCTAGGTAACATGTAGACCATTTAAAACCGCATAATAAAAATCACAAACCTCTACGCCAGGAGGAAACCATCAGTGATTGTGATGATAATAATATGTTCTATTTGCCACACTATCAGATAAATGTAAATTTGTGCCCTCACTGTTCCTTTCACATCCAACATTCACAACCCAGATCTTTTTCTTCCTATCTGCTCCAGTATTGGCTATATCTCCTCAACTCTGCATTTTTATCTGATGCACTGGATGACAGGTAATCTAGCTGAAAGTTCCAACAATTGCACACAAAGAAAAAAAAGCCCTGGCTGATGAAATCTGAGCAGTTATCACACTAACCATTACCTGTCAAGCTCTCTGCTTCAATTTAAGGGTGCATCAATTTTCTGAAGAGGAAATCAAGGGCGAGGAAGAAAAGCAGTCCAGATAAACAGTGACAAAGGCCTCTTTTCTGCTGCTTTTATTTATGATGGGATGTTGCTGTGCGGGGACCAGGGCAAAGGCTTTATCAGACCAACTGATACATCTCTGATAGCCAGGGAGTCTTCACCCTTGATGAAGTGCTGCACTTGCCAAAGAAGATTTCAAACTCAAATGACTTTCCCTAGAAAACCTGTGGAGATAGGGGAGTCCCTAAACGGTCGCACACGGCTGTGTGAAGTGACAGAGTGAACAAACAAAGACACATGCTTGTGTGACTCAGTGTGTAGTTGTGTGGAGCCGGCTGTGGATGATGTGTAAAGCTTATTTTTGTTCATGTGAGATGGTGTGGATCCCAGGGAAAATAAATAATCCCTGAAAATGGGAGAGTGATGATTATATGACATGTAGGTGCCAGGCCACTCAATAGGTGGCACTACTCCCTGGCACTTTGTGGCAAAATCCACTGACAAAGGGATTATTAACCTGTTATTTAAGAATGCTTTGCATGAAAATATTTCTCTTGGGCTTACAAGATGTGTGTACAGAGACATACTGTTACTAAACTACTAGCATTAATTGGCAAATTCTGGGCCATTTCTTGTACTAATGTTAAAAATAATAAAGTGGCCAGTGCTTATATGGTTATTGTCTATTTATTTTTGTTATTTAACCCTTTATTTTGTGCCAAGAAAACAAAAAAAAACTTCATTCAAAGATAATAGAACTGTTGTTTTTGACCCACTTGAATGAGCACAATTACAATAAAAAGAAGGGAAAAAATAAAGTTAAAAAACAAAAGATAAACGTCAGCTACTGTCACTATTTAAAGATATCCGATGTTAGTCAACAAGGTAAAAACTGACTGACAGCTGATACATCTGTGCATCCCTACAATTAACTAAACCTTTGGTACATTTTTAATATGATGCTCTGATGAAGGTTAAAAACTGATTATTATGTACATTGTTATATAAAAAAAAAATCGATTTTGACCATATTGTCCATGTACAAAAACCCAACAAAGTGCAAAAAAATATCATAAAACGACAATACACAACAAACCTGATTATGTCACACATAGAGTTATGTATGTAATAATTTCTACTGTCTGTTCTCCATATTACATTAAAAACAGACATTAAAATTCACTTTTACAAAATGTTCATTCCATCTCTATCTTTTCTGGGTAGCAAGACATGAATTTTAATCAGATGTACAAAACTACTCTTGGGAATGGAAGTGTTTTCAGGTCATTAATGGCATTAGAAGAAAATTAATTGAGTTCTTTAAATATATTTAATAAAATAAAATAAAGGCAGATTATACTGTATCATCTTGTCTTAGAGGAATAAATAAAAGAAACACACATAGTAACAATTTCAGGATGTTATTTTTCCAGTTCATTAACCTGTATGTGTGATAGTGTAGATGTACATGATTACACACTAAAGTCTTAACTGTGGTTTTAAAGTAAAGGCAGCTGTAACAGTGTATGATACTTTGGCACCACAGTTAAGGCTTTATGGGGGGATGCTAAGGAAGTAGGTGGGAGTCTAAGCCAACTGTCCTAATGTTGTGATAGCTATTGGTGTGTGTGTTAACGTACCCTGCTTATAGAGGCTAAGGGCTCCCATGCTGACAGTTAACTGGGTAGACATTAGAGGAACCATAATTAGATTCATCTAGTGTTATTGACAGATGCGACAAGACTCCAGTCTGATCAATACACACACTCACCATATTGTTCCAAATACCAATAACTGTGAATATCTGTCTCAACTGCATTAGTTACAGTCAAATAATTAAATGTGCCCTTTTAAATATGGGTGATCCTATGTGTCAATGCTCATACAAACAAATCTATTTTTGGTTTGTAGACAAGAGAGATCTGAAAAATATCACTATTTATAATTACACCCTGTCAAACAATCAATTCAGAACTATATTCTGCATACGTTATTGTAAAGTCTAAGCTGCAACAGCCTAATTTTAGTTCTTGGTTTAAAGAAAAAAATATACTGTTATAAAATTTGTAAGAACTTGAGTGCAAAAAGCACCCACTTTCATAGGGACGTCTTGAAAATGCCTTGATTGTAGCCAGTGGCTCAATAACCCTTCAACTGATGTGGACGTAGTGAATTTCATAAAAGAAAAAAGTATATGTTGTTCGAAAATTTCAACAAAATCATTATATGCGACAAAAGATTAAGCACTCATATTCTGTAGTAATGTCAGGATCCCAGACGACCAGGAAAAACAATTCAGTTACTTCTTTAACTGCTCTGCTTTGTCAAAATGTACAGCTTATGCGGCCTATGATATAGCATTCTTGCATGAAAGACTTTCGTCCCATAACATCCCACCCACCAGAAGCTTTTCACGGTGAAAAACCCAACCCCAGAACAGAGGATCCATTATGAACAACACCAAACACTCTGCTGTTCCCTACCATTGACGTTTGACCCCCTTAGTATGTTTTTCTCTTTTCAGAATCGCTGATAGCTTTTTGTTTGCTGTAACTGCCCCACTTACAGAGTATCTTCGCAGACGTAGTCCTGTGATGCAGATATCCTAACAGCGCGTACCACATAATAACCACTTTTAGCCTTCAACACTGCTCTTAATATCAGTTCAGTGCTGATGTCTTAGCGGCTGTCAAAGATGTCAATAGATATTTTGTGCAACTTGAGTCAAAGCCGAAGGTAATTCTCGTGCATTAAAATGGACATGTGTTAATTGATGCCAATTAACCAATGACAAGCCATGCCACAAGTAATGCTGGACCTGTATCTGTTTGTTCTCAGAGATTATTTGTGCCTAAACTAATCAGTGAGTTGTGCTTTAACGCATGAAATGTATAATCCTGTCACTTGTCTTCATATTGACTGAGGCAGCCTGTCAAATAAAAACACATTTGAAGAAAAAAGTTTACATTCAAAACATATATAGTAAATGTCATGGAAAATTAAGAAAATTAGCAATAAAAGCAGGTTCAACAATCCAAATATAGAACTATTAGAGAGAACAGATTAAAAGTAAGATACTGAACTGTTGTTCAGCAATGTAGCTGAAAAATAAGGCTAGAGTTAACAAACTTGAAGCCTGATTGTGTGCAAGTTCTGACAGGTAATTACTCACACTAAGCAATTCGTGACAGCAGGAGAGACGCTCATATTTGATGAATGATTCACATGTATTTTAATTTCGTCTGTCCTTTAACCTCCAGGGCCGGCTAATGTCTTTTGGGGTCACCGCCTGCACACTCACACACAGACACTATCTCCTCCACTCGCTGTTTTTCTCGCACACACACACACAAACACACACTGGGAGAGAGGGCTACAGGAGTCACAGTTAATGGGATTATCCCAGCGGTCCTGAGCCATCTCTAACCTCACCTCCAGGTCCCACTGTGGCAATCAGAGGCATCAGCATCCTTAACGCATCATGGAGAGTGCTTGTGATACCACGCTGTGGGGACCTCTGCTCTCTAACCTCTTAACACAGCAGCACTCTAACTGAAGTGACCTCTGCTGCTTTATAGAGCTACCCCCAGAGGAGATCTAAACGCAGCATCCACCAGGGCACACTATAAGACACCATTAACCCCGAACCTCTAGGCTGGACTCAGTATGTTTAAAAATCTCTTCTCCAGCAATCACAGCAGCATCAACACCTTGTAGGTTGACCCTGTCACACAGCAGTGCAGACACTTGATCTTTAATGTGAGGGTCACATCTCTAATGGATCTGTACTCGTGTGTCTGTGATATGTGTAGCTCACAATAAAAAGAAATGCTAATTTTTATGCTGCTTTGATACTGAAAACATGGGACCGGGTACACATTCCTTCCTATCCACACTCCCAACACGATTACTTAGAAATGAAGCGGAAAATGGAAGCGATTTATTAACGAGACATTAGAGGCACTTTTAATAACCTTCCCATCCTGCTCAGCGGGGAGCTGCGGATTACACCACACAGGTTTCGGTGACACCAGAAAGGAAGTCCCCCGCCGGGTGTGTGAAGAGCGAAGAGGGACACAATACCCAGCCTGGGGTTCTCACATCCCGCTCCGGGCCCTCACCCCAGGGGGAAGGACAATGGGTTAAAAAGGCATGAATGTCCTGCCTATCCAGGATATAATGTAGGTGGCTGCCACTGGGTCTGAATGGCCTGACAGAGCAGCGGAGGGAGAGGCACAAAGAGCCCATAATAAAAGAGATTCCTCGGGTCAGTAAAGCATTGCATTCACTTTGGCCTCCACAGCTCACAGCCTCTCTCCTCTCACATTCACCTTTAGTCTAAACTGCAACATCTAGCTATAGAATAAATGTGAAATGGTAAATGAGTCTGCAAAGTGCAAGTGTTGCTAATAGGCTAGAAATTAAATTAAGCAGGAATGTTTATTTGTAATGCGAACGCTTTTGAAGCCGTTCATTAATACTTAGCAGCAATAGAACCATGTTAAAAACACAGATATTGATGGGATGTTTATTCTCTGGTTACTGCTATTAGTAGAAGTTGTACTGGTACAAATTGAACATATTTAAGAGGGAACGTAAGCTGTTCATCTGAGCCTGTTTGAGTGCACTTAAGAAAAAGAGATCCAGTTTAAAAGGAAAAGTGTCACTCCCACTACGGGAAGGATTAGAGGAATTCCTCAGTATAAGGTGACATATGTTCGTGCAGAAGTGTGAGAAATCAGCTGCTTGATTATTTCCTTTCAAATGTCAGCGCACTCATAATTTGTCGGTGCTTTGTTTGCCAAAAACGTTTAGTTCAACTTTTTAAAACATCTCTGAGCCTATCAATCTTGACAAACACAGATTGAAATGTTATGTATAACAGAAAAAAGGGGGGAACGAGGCACTTCTCCAATATAGGCAAGTGTCCTCACTCAATTGCATAGTCTGAACAATCATTAAAATGCGTAACCATTGTCCAATTCACTGGCTGAGACAATCAGATAATGCAAGGAGACAAGAGATGATGCCGACACAGACACATGCCTTTACTGCACCCTTAATCTAATTAAAGTAAATAAACTTATAACTGATCTCCTCAGTGACAAAACACTGCTGAGGAAGCTAATTTGTTTCCTTGTTGTGGCTCCAGAAACAGATAATACTGTTTTATTACACAAAGGTCACCAGGGAAATTAACTTCTGGGCCAGCAAATAAAAGAAAGGCCTGGCACTCAGAATAACAAGTACATACTGATTACATTCAATCATGAGAGTCCCAGTTGGATAAGACACTGACCTTTCTGCTGTCTTGTCAGGAAATAAGATATGTAAACGCAGCGGAGGCCACTTACACAGGACAATCTCTATGTTGTATTGTGGAAACAATCTACCAAGGCAGCCACTACAAGGCAGATTGTTCATGTTATTTGTTTGAAAGAAGTTTAATTTTAACAGTCGAATAGAAATGCGTAGCTTTTTTCAGACTCATGGAGCACTAAATTGGATTAAGAACAGTGTTGAATTCACAATGACTGAACGAAAACTTTTGGTTTCTTTGTTTTGCATTTAATACAGCAAAGTGTGAGGTTATTATTACTTATCCTTCATTAAACTGATATGACTATTTAACACTGTCTTCATATATGAGCTTGTTTACCATAATCAGTCTCATCAATTCCTACCATAATTGTTTGGTAATTGTTGTGGTTTATTTCTACAATTATTTGTTTCTGTTGCTTTAGTAAACAACATGCTGGATGTTTTTTTTATTGTACACTTTCATTTCATTTTGTCCCTGTACTGCTGGAGCAGTTAGTCACTGTCTCCCTCTTTCTTCATGATTGATGTTTACAGGTCATAGCAATACTCTTAACTCATTAGTTAGAAAGGGAAAGATGGGAGCTCTTGCTGGAGTGAGATATTGCCGAGGAACAGAGGGAGCTATTTCAATGGGGAGACAGAGAAACTTAGCGTCAGTGTGATAATAGCCCCTGAACTATTGCATGTTTCAATCAATGGAGACAGAAGTAAATAAAAACCAGAGGGGAAGATTCACCGGCATCGATCCCAGCTCAACACAGACCTTGCTGACAATCTATGGTCTGGGCCAGTAATGCTCCCAGTCATCCACAAAATCAATGAAACTCATCCTTTCAATAGCATCCAATTATTAGCACAAAGTAAAGGCAGCCTTCCACAATAAATCAGAAAACTTTATTGAAAACCGACACAGACAAGATAAATGCTAATTGGAATGTGAATGATGTGCAATACTAAAAACAATGCTATTAAGACAGTTTCTAGTTTAGAGAGTCAACTAAAATCTGTCCAGCTCAAGATGCATTTTATTAGACTGAAAGCAATATGTTCATTTTTTTTTAGTTTGTTTTATTGAAATTATCAAGATAAATAGACATATAGAAGTCAAAACTTTCAATAAATGTAATTATATTGGCATTAAGGATTTTATAATAACTATAATAAGAGAGCTTATGGTTAACATGGTCATACAAAGGGGAGTGGCGTTTTAGAGTTGTATGTATGGATTTTTCATGGAAGTGTCAGTTCACAGAACTCACTGAAATATATCCTGGTTTTACAACATTTGACTCTTGAGATTTCAGCCTCTGCTCCAAAGGAGAAAGTCAGCTATAGTGCAAAAAAAAAAAAAAAGACAAAAAAAGGACAAGATGATAATCATATGGAAACGTCTGATGGTGATATTTTTCAATGATTGGACAGAAATGTTGCTTTTATTCTTGTGCAAAAACACAAACTAAAATCCACTGACCATCTTATTTTTCGTTGCACCTGCCTTTTAAGTCTTATATTACAACCAGCTACAGATTATACAGTCCCTCAAATCATGTCTTTTGCATGACACAAGGTGAGGGAATACCCTGATCTTCCCCTCCTCTGCCCCCCTTGTAATAACCATTAATTCCCCATCATAGGTTGCGTTAATTAAAAAAGCTACAAGTTTAATTGCCGTTAAATGTAATGATGTTAGATCTCATGTTCATATGTTTAGCTCCACCCATCGGCAGCTCATTATTTAGACTTGCTGGATTTAATCAGATAGAGAAGTCTTGTCTCTAATTATCTGCTCCGCTTCATCATTTAATTTTACAAAAACTCCTCACTTGTGCTGCAGCCTCAACTTGTAAAATTTCTTAGCTGAGGTAAGTGTTGATGATTCAATTTTGCCATTAAGTGTTGTGTTAGGTAGTGTTGTGTACTTTATTTTAAGTTAATTAAGCACAGGGTTGCAAGTGTAAATCACATGTATGTTTTTGTCTATTTTTTTGTCTGTTCTCAAAGCTCTTTGGTTTGTAGAATGTAAACTCAATTGCATTTAGAGCTCTAATATAATAGATATCATGTACGATCTGTCAGTATAGAAGTTTATATTCAGATTCTTTCTGAATTCACATAAAAATCAAATGGCTCCAGTCGTAAATGGGTGCTACTATGAAACAGGATACATTTTGGTACATGGCACTTGGCCAGCTTTTTAGACCAAATAAAGAGAAATTTAGAGATACTTCCCCCCAGGATGTACCTAATGATGACCTCAGATAAATGCAAAAAGAATTATACTCTTAGTCTGAGCCATCCCAAAACTCAATGAATTTTTAATAAATTATTGGGGCCCAAAATAGGACCAAAACTGGGACATGAAAAGCTACCTAAGTGTCAGTGCATTTGATCTGGAAAACATGGCTGTAAATGGTCTTATATAGTATCATAAATAAAGACACTGTGTTGAATTTGATGATCCTAGTGGTTTTTCTAATCCAGACATGTGGGTTTTTCATGAATTGGCAGTCTCACTCCAGATTTTGGATGTAACCCATTGTGTCCACTTGCGTTACATGCAGAACCTGCCCAGTTAGATGGATATGAATTGCAAATGATTTTGCGACAGTGGTTATTTTTGTCAAACACTCTGCCTTGCATAATTAGTTAAATTCCCCAAATGTACCCGTGAGAGAATAATGAGATATTAAAAAATAGTAGTGCGGATATTTGTATAAAAATAATATAAAATGTGTTTTATCTGAAAAATAGTTTCGCTTTTATCGCAGTAAGTATTTATTTTTAAAATAGACCCAAAGTGCTTCCAAACTTGCTTCATAACATTAATCTCCATCTGGTTTGAAATTTTAGCCCCTCTATCCTGTTTTCAGGGAACAGGTTCGTAGAAGCACCCGAATGTGAACACCTGGGCATTAATGTCAATAGTAGAGTATAGCATCACTATAGGGATTGAAAAAACAAAACAAAAAAAGCCTCAACCCCCTGTGAAAGAACTATCATAACTTATCTAACTGTAACAGGTTTGGTAAATGAGCCATAACATTTTTCGTTGATTCAATACAGACCCACACCCATAAAGTATTACAGGTATTAAAAAACAATTATCTGCCATCCTACAAAAATAGTCTCCCAGTGCTATGTGCTGCATTGTAATTTAGTCGGTGCTGTGAGCGAGTACAAAACCAGCTGTTGTGCAATAGTACACTGAGCAGGACAGTTCCTGTAGCAAGTGTGGGAGGATCATGGGTATTACTGTGCTAATTTATGAGCCTTCTCCAAATGTCATAAATCTGTACGGTTCAACAGCTTATCAACACCACTGCTGTTACAGGACAGAACATGGTTACTGCGCACACAAAATCAATCAACCCCTCTTCATATGAAAATACTTTTGGATGATGTCACCATTCATAAACAGAAATCTATTAGCGAGTTATCAATCATAGAGTTGACATGAAATACATTGACATTAAAATTTGTATGGAAAAGTTTGTAAAATTCTTATATTATGAGGAATCTAAAAAAAAAGAGCTAAATGGCACATTAAGAATTTATATAAAAATAACGTTTTTAACAGTAATCGTGGTGAATTTAAGATTTTTTTCCCCCTTTTAGATCCTCAATGGTACTCTTTTATGACTGAATGCAAAAGTACTTAAGTGTTTAAGGAGATATGAAGTCAGCTTGAGATTGCACCACGCCAAGCCTCATCGACATTCTCATATCAAGAGCATGGGCGTCTTTCTGCGCGTTGTCGGATGAAGTGCTGGAAGAACACACTTGCTTGCAGTATGGAGGGGAAGAAAATCTGATTAAACAATTAGTGTCAATTAGCCCCGACCAAATCATTCCACAAACAATTGGTCTCTAGTGCCCGGCTTAATTACAGGCGACTTTCAGCTCCTTATCATGAGCCATGTCGCCCGTGATTCATGTCCGACTCACGCCTGTCCCTCAAGCACCATCAATTATCCACCAGTAAACAAATCTGCCAGGCAAAAAAAAAAAAAAAAAAAAACACAGCTCCAGGTCCCAGGCCTGATTAGCATACCTCTATGTATGCTCCTCAGCTGCTGTGCAACTACAACTGATGAAAGCAGCTCAGTGATGAGATGAACAGAACGCTGATAAAAGGATAAGGATGGATGATGACCAGTACATAAACAAAAGCAGGACGTTGTTAAGGTCTGATTTGTTCAGACTTTATATCAAAACATTTTTGGAATAAATTGATTCTGCTCGACTCATACAAGTTCCCCTCTGGGCTGAAGCTTGATTGAATCCTTCCACATGAATTAAATGCTATTTGAATTGTGCCCTAATACAACATAAGCTATTTGTTGTAGGAGGAAATCCGTGTAGTTTCCATTGATAACAGAGGGACTTTGTTGCATATGATTCACACACAAAGGCATAAAGACACAACCATGTCACCGAACCTGCAGCCGAAGCCCTTGATTTCAGTCACCATACACACAGAACATACACAATGCACAAAACGTGCTAAGGGGAGCGACAGCAGGCGTGATGACATGTTAAATTACCCTGGTGATGTATAGCTTAATGAACCCCTTGTGTTGATCACGCTCCACATTAATCAACAGCCATGAACAGATTCCCTTATTTTCTCAATGCTGCCTTGATAAACTGCAATTTCATTTAACCTTGGACAGCAACTTTAATAGCTTCCACAGGACAACTGTCAATACTTCCCTGGGTATACAGTGATTAAATTGCAAGGCGAGAAGTGTGTCCCAGCTTCCTCCTCAGGCTCATCCACATCTCCCACACTTCACCCCAACCCCACCCCACCCCCCCAGCCCCTTTACTTCAAATCACAATTTGTACTTTCTCACTTGCATGCTCGGTGTTCAACAGCCAAAGTCAAAACTGACTTTTGGGCGCTGCTGTGCAATCTGTTGCTGTGTAGTGTTGTTTCTGCTCTGAAGCAGACATATGACTGTTATTTCAGGAAATCCATGTTCACTAAATCTACATTTTTAACCTGTTGATTCTTTTGATATATCTTCATTTTCAATTCCCATCCCCAAAATATTTTAATTAACATATCATTTCTGCCTCCCTGGCTTTTATCTAACATTATTATCTCATTATTAAAACTTGAACACTTGTTTTTTTTTTTTTTTGTTTTTTTTTTTAGATTTTAAAAATATTTAGTAGAGGTAAGTTGTGCTGTCTGATATGGCAGGATTTCTATCACATTATATTGCCATTTTAAGAATTTTGTTGTTGCATATGAGCTCGATGGACAGGATAAAACATGCTGGTGACAGGCGGTGACCTGAGCTCTGTCATAATGATTTTCCGTGATATCCTCCACCCTTGTCAATTTAGCATAAATTATCAGCCATGAAAGGCCTGTTGGCTGATTAAAACCAATTGTCTGGGTAGGGAAGGACAAGGCAACCTCTTTATTATATGATAAACTAAGTTAATGGAAAAAGACAATCTCCCCTCTGGGAAATCGGACTGACTCTTAATTAAAGCATTGTGTTTTCTCTGCTGGATAGAAGGACCTTTCTATTAGTCCAGCATCCACTTGCATAAAACTTTAAGCATAATGTGGCATATACACCCATCAAGACAGGAAAAAAAAATACGTTATTGTTTTTCCTGTGTGAATATGTAACAAGATAGGTGAGAGGGATTGTATATATTTGTGTAACTTGCAAATGTAATCAGCGCCAATCAGATGATACTCACTGAACAAACAAAGTGCATGTTTTAACAGATTTGTTTATCAAAAACACATGCCTGACACTTGGTAATTACACTTGATCTCGAAGCACATTATCACCTTTAAAGAACATGTTTCATTATCACATCCACACCTGAAAGGATTCCAAGTTATGCGTCACATGTTCAGAAGAGGAAAATCGGTGCTGTTGTGCAGCTTCATCTGTGCTCAGCGAACAATACAAGTTTGCCTTACTCTTGTGCTCCTCGGATGACATAACAGAAAAGCAAACATTTCTCTGTCCTGCGCCTCTTGTTGACTTCCTCCACCCACACTTGAGAGGTGACAGGCGTACACCCGGACTTCCATTATTATCCAACACAGCAAGAATGCCTCCAGGAGGATAATTACTGAAACTTGAAGAGCCAGGGCTAATCCTAAGTACTTCACTTTGTATGACTGCCTCGCCCGCCTGTCTCTTAGACTGCCGCTCACACTGACAAAGTGCAATGTTGGGCTCAGTGAAAGTCAATAAGAAGACCTCATGGCCCACAGATGTAGCAGTCTAGCCAAATGGCTGCAAAATACACTGTTATCTCTGTTTATCATAAACAGCCTGTGTTTGAAACACTGTAATCTATCACCACAGCCAAGCAAACAAGTGGCTTGGGAAATGCATTTCATAACATCCAACAAACTGATCCAACAAATGAATTATTAAACTCATTTACTTTGAATATAGATGAAAAAACATTTTGAGTCAAGAACAACAAACAATCTAGATAAATACTTGTGGGCTCTAATGGCAACAGTGGCAGCCACTATAACCTGAATATAAAGTCCTGGACTGAAAATTTCACTGCTGGGGTTGTGTGAGCTTTGACTGACAGGTGCTGAGACAGATGATTAGCACCCTGTCTTGACATATTTGCGTGACAAGACCCATCACACGACACCCACTGCACTTCTGAAGATGTTCGTTATTTAACATACAATTATCTTAATATAGGGAGACAAATTATGCCCATCCAAATTACCATTTACATGGTTTCCATGTAAACCAACAACATGGTAACTCTGAACAAAGACGCAGCCATTGCCTGGGCTTGTTAAATATAACAAGCGACTTTAAATTAAATGCTAGATATTTAACTGCCTTGAAAGTCTTTGAAACAGGTTTTATGATTTAATTTTATAAGTATATGATTTATGTAAATTTTATTTTGCTGGAGGTGATAAACTGCTCCTTGTTTTGATTTTGATTTTATTTAGACTGAACTTGAAAGAAAGGGGAAAGTTTGGCGGCTCACTCTTCATCCCAGGAGGAACCAGAGGCTCCCGTCCTCCCACACAAAGCCAGGAACAGCTGGCTGATCGATACCCGACAAAAGCTCAGAGGTTAGAGCAGTCAAAAGATTGTTAACTAGCCATTTTATTTGCCAGACATTTATATCATTGTTTATGGTTCAGTGAACCCCTTGAGTACAGGCCATGCTGCACACCTGTGCTTGGAACACTTTCAGGGCCTCTTCACCCACTTTGCATGACCTCATGATTGAAGAAAGGATGACACACCAACACCACCCATTAGGCCCAGACAACACTTTAACCAAAATTACTGACAGTTAACAACACAGATTTGTTTATTTACTTTTCTGCTGCATTTCTACTATTAATATTCATAACACCACTTTTCACATTATTGTCGGGAGCTAATTTAAAAGATAAAAGTGACCTCAATCTTTACGGAGAAAAAACATTAATGTGTGTATGTTTCAGAGAGAGCTGAACATATGCATGTGCAGCTGCCTACTGATGGAGGACGGAATGGGCCTGCATTTGCACATTCCTGCATATGCATGTGTGTTTGTTTGTGTGAATCTGAGTGTTAGTATACCATGCATCCCAGTCGGTAACACATGGCTTTGCTGCCACCACTCTGGCTTGTGTTGTGAGGGTCCCTGCAGGCTGGCAGAGAGGGAGACCCTCTCTGCGGCTCATCCAGGCGGAGAGGGGCTTCCTGCACATCTTTTGTCACACCATTTGGGCCCTTGTGTCTGTGGCTGCCCTGCTCCGGACCCACTTGGCAGCTCACTGTGCAGACGGACATCTGCTCTTTCCAACCTCCTGGTGAATAGAGAAAACAACCGACAGACCCTGCTCTCTTACTCTCTACTTCAGTGCATACAGTTACATCGCGCCTTTGAGAACAGTTACAACATTTTAATACAAGTCTATCTATCTATCTATCTATCTATCTATCTATCTATCTATCTATCTCATTATAATTTTCACACATTTGAAAGATAAAGATAAGAGTATAAGGGTTGATGAAATTACAGGGCAAAGCCTTTTCCTTAATTTGTATGAGGTGATGCCAGTGTCTTGATGGTGTCCCCTTTATAATTCTCTTATTCTAAATATAACTGTGCAGGAAAAATGGAGCAATTATGGCCATGCTGCCTGAGCCACATCGTCTTCTAATAGCTGCAAAAAGCCACAAGTGATTACCTTCTGTTTTCCTCCAGAACGATCTCTGATGGGAACTCCTTGAGATTATCGAGTTGCTTTGTAAATCTCCATATTAAAGTATAGTTCTGCATCTTGACTCCTTTCTCCGGAGTTCTCTAAGCGGAGTGATTCTGGAGCACGCAATATTGAACACACTTTGTTCGTGCTCAGCGGCCCAGAATAACTCGGTCATTATGGTGGCGAAGGGGACAGGTTTTGAGTTTGATTTCATGATGGTAATATAGCCCATGTGTGTAGTAGAAGAAAGCCTTCAATGGGGACATCTGTTCAGTGCGGCTTACAGTTACAGCCGTGCGATAAGAACAACCTGTGCGCACCATATGAACTAGGACCGACCCTGAACGCAACAGGCAACAAAAGACTTTTTTTAAGGAGGGGTGGAAGAAGAAGCGCTGCCCTAAAGTGTAAATTAGAGAAGCGGGTTATTTCGGAGTGCACCTGGATTGAATATCCTCTTGTGCATCCCTGTGCAGCAGCAGAAGGATATTTCCTGTCCACGAGTTATCCCACTGACCCCTGACATCCGTCTTGCTGGTATGATCACTTGGTAATTTGTCACCAGAGGCCAACACGTCCCCTGCAGCTATAGTCCTTACATATATATAAAAATCACTTTTGTGCATAAAATTAATGATGGCCATGCCTGCGGGGGAAAAAAAGCAAGGAGAAAAAAAAGTTGCATCACAAACGCATGATTATTTTATGCAAAACTGGCGCACAAATTTGCAATATTATATATCTTCAACACAAGGCTTACCTTTATGAGTTGAGATGTGTTTGGAGGGAAGAGCGGCCGGTGGATTTTCCCCAGGTTATTCCTAATTGAATTGCCAGTGTAACATTTATCTGCTGGGTTCAGAGTCACACCGGCAGCAGGAGATGTAGTGTTTTATTCTGCTGAGAGCAAACGTCGAGGGTCAATCAATGCACTGCGGAGCGGAGCACGGTATGTGGGTTTTATTCTCATCATTAGCCTACTTTATCATATTTCCCCCCGTTTCAAACAGTTACATAATGTCCCCGCTTGTTCTGATTGTCGGTAGCTTGCATGATGGGTTAGTTTGACGGAAATAAAATAACAGACGAGCAGTAAACGGATCGATACAATTTCTTCCTTATCTCCAGCGTCAATAAGCCAAGCAAGTGTGTGTGTGTGTGTGTATGTGTGTGTGTGTGTTGGTGTGTTTTCGAATGATGTAAAGTCTGACCCCGTTTTGAGTATTTTTTTTTATTTCTTGTTGTGATGAAGATTTTTTTTTTTTTTTTAAATATTTGAGAATTTGGAAACAAGCTTTTAAAAAAATATAGAAAATCTAATTTAGAGGCAGACTGGTGCGTAAAAAAATTGTGAATTGTGTTCAAATATTTTAGATTATTATTAAGAAAATAATGCATGTGTTAAAATATATAGAAATATGCATTGAGTAAAATGTTGCGTCTGTTTATGGAGTTTAAACCTGTTCGATATTACGAATAATTTTAGTTGTATCCATTTTTTTTGCAGTTCTTTTTTTTTCTACACCTCGAGGAAAAGCATTGTAAATTAATCCAAAAAGCTGTTGTCCAATCCTAGAAACACAGGAATTAATCAGATAGTCCATCTATCACGCTGTGTAATAAAGGAAGCGACATGGGTTAGGCAGATGATGTGATGAATAATCCCTGGTCGTTTTAATTAACTTTTCCCTGTCCTGTAATGACCAAGCTGGTCAACAGACCCGGTCAATAAGCATGTTAATATCAAACAAATAAAACTGCGGATGATTAAAAACCTCCTGCGTTATTAAATTTGAAATTCAAATGAAATTTATGCTTCCTGTGCACACTGCATGTTAATGGCGCTCAGATTGAGTCCCTGGGTTCAACACACGTTTTTTGCTTAGTTCTTATTATGTAACAGGAGCTTCCTTTATAGATTTAACTAAATGTCAGTGGGCAAAGTGATGAACCTATTCCATTTAACCAGCTTATCATTTTATTTTCTCTCTGACACACTGCGCAATCACTTAGGCCACTTTAATAAATAATCTCAGTTAACCTGCGGCACCAACATTATCTATATTGCCAATAACCCCTGGAAATTTTCCCTTTTTCTTTTAAATTTCGCAATTTTGAGGTTAAAAAAAAAAAAAATTCCAAACTCAATCACATCGACCTTCTAGCCTCTCTTTCAGACTAATATAGTGCATAATAAAATGAATAACCCATCTCCGGAATGCGCTGGTTTTAATCAAAACTGTCAAGATAATTGAACACAATTACAGTAAAGTGAAAGTTTGAGAAGGGGCAATATAAGTCCACTGTAGTAACAATGCAGCCTTTATATGTCGAGTAATAATTTGTGTGTATATTAACTCTTAAGAGGTTAAAACACGAAAAAGGGGGAACGTGAGGAAGATGGAAAAAATTTAAATAATAAATAAAAAAATACAAATAAAACGTGGAACGTGCAACACACAGGCATTGTTATAAATGTAGTGAAGTTGGAAACAAGTTCAAACAAAACATTTTATTTGACGAAATGAGTTTGGATAAAAGTGTTACAGCAAAAATTACATGTGATAATTTGTGAAGTTGTTTTTTTATTGAAGGAAGTTTAATACTATCCACCGTCCTGGAGTTTGGTGTCTATAAACTTTTTTTTTTTTTTTTTAATCTAACCGACTACTAGTCATCACCAACTCTCAGTCATCATTGGTGTTTTATTTAATTTATGGAATGTGATGTTCTGTAAAATTTCAATAAGTGGCCCCCTAATTCCTCCTTCCTAATTCAGCGTCATTTAACTTTAACTTCCTTCCGCTGTCTTTTCTTATGGAGGGGGCGGTGTGGGGTGGAGGGG
>JAPSES010000228.1:5175352-5197826 GCA_029822895.1 Maxillicosta whitleyi
GGGCGGTGAGGGGTGGAGGGGGGGTGGAGAGCTGTCTGAGGCGCTCTATTGATGACCTCACGGTAAAATGTGGCAGTGCGGCAGGACGAGGCCGCTGATTGGTCGCCCGTGTCACAGCGGCACTTCAAAGCCGGAGAGGAGCCTACAATTGTGGAAGAATGGGCGGAACACATCATTGTATTGCACACCTCTAAAAAAACAGTGCTCTGATTCATAAATATAAAAAGATCCTCTGAGGAGGGCAGTGTTTTTGTGTGATGGCAACTTCACTTCTAGGGGTGAGTCTAAAGGACTTTCTTACTGGTTTAATTAGTTCTTGTCATTGTCCGGCGCAGAGGGATTAAACTTACAGCCTGCGCAAAGTAGCAGCAAAGGCAGTGCGTTACTTATATTTTCCCCGAAAGCTGCTTCGTTGGAGAAAGCTGAGGTTCTGTAGAGCGAATAGAAGTTAGAACTTGGTGATCCAGAACGCGCATGTTTTGCTTGGTGTCCTGTTTGGCATGCATTTCTAAACGCTATCCGTCGTATTTCACTTGTCTGCTTTGTGTTCATCCAGGTAGGAAGTGGTAAAAGTTTCCAAAGTTGATACCCTTAAGGCTGGGAGAGTTCTTTTTTTGTCATCCTAACCTAGTAATATCCGTTTTTAACCTCCTCTTTCGGGATAAAACAGCCGATTGCATTTCATTCCGTGCGTAATGAACCTGTTAACTTGTCAGACTGAGCCGTCACTTACTTGTTTTTCTTGTGTTTTCAGGAGGAGCCGAGATTAGGATCGACTCCTTTAGCCATGTTAGCTGCAACATGTAATAAAATAGGGAGCCCAAGCCCTTCACCGTCAACAATTTCGGATAATTCCTCATCGTTTGGAAAAGGCTTCCATCCGTGGAAAAGAGCCGCGGCGAGCAGCTGCAGCCTGGGGTCCGGCCTGTCCGGCTTCGGAGTGTCCCGTAATGGATCCGGTATCACGGACTCTTTCGGCACCAACAGCTCTAACGGATCCAGTGCTTTTTCCCTCACGTCTGGTACATCTTCTAGTTCCCACTTTGGAAACGATTATTCTGTTTTCCAAGCCTCCGTTTCGAGCAGCTCTCAAGAGTCAAGTCACCAGCCGGTTTTCATTTCCAAGGTGCACACCTCGGTGGACAGTTTGCAGGGCATCTATCCAAGGATGAGCGTTGCGCATCCCTACGAGTCCTGGTTCAAGTCGTCTCATCCCGGTATCCCCACAGGAGAGGTTGGAACCACCGGAGCCTCTGCGTGGTGGGATGTGGGAGCAGGATGGATTGACGTTCAGAACCCTAATGGAGCAGCACTACAAACATCCTTACATTCCGGTGGACTCCAGACATCCTTGCACTCTCCTCTAGGCGGATATAATTCTGATTACTCCAGTTTAAGTCACTCTGCTTTCAGTACAAGTCCCTCTCCACACCTGTTGACAACCGGGCAGCACCTGATGGACGGTTTCAAGCCGGTCTTATCCTCTTATCCGGACACGAGCCCCTCTCCGTTAACCGGAGCAGGGGGGACAATGCTCTCCGGGGGTCCACCTGCGTCTTTGGCGGGGTCCCCGAGGTCATCTGCTCGGCGGTATTCGGGCAGAGCCACCTGCGATTGTCCAAACTGCCAGGAGGCGGAGAGACTGGGACCGGCGGGCGCTAGCCTCCGGAGAAAAGGACTCCACAGCTGCCACATTCCCGGCTGTGGAAAGGTTTACGGGAAAACGTCGCACCTAAAGGCGCATTTGAGGTGGCACACCGGCGAGAGGCCGTTTGTGTGCAACTGGCTCTTTTGCGGAAAGAGATTCACGCGTTCCGACGAGCTCCAGCGACATTTACGCACGCATACCGGGGAGAAAAGATTCGCTTGCCCGGTGTGCAACAAGAGATTTATGCGGAGCGATCACCTGAGTAAACATGTAAAAACTCACAGCGCCGGGGGATCCGCCGGCTCTGGCTCCGGGGGCAGCGGAGGGAAGAGGGGGAGTGATACCGACAGCGAGCACAGCGCACCGGGAAGCCCTCCGTGCCATTCCCCGGACCTGTTGCACCCACCTGAGTCAACCCAGGGAGTAGGCATGAACGGCCTCTAACTCGCCTCAGTGAAGGACAGACTGTAAAACAACACGGTGTTGTGATAGAATTGTCCGTGGGGACGTGGACATACTTCGGTGTATGCGAAAATGCTTCACCCTGAGTGTTGTCATTTGATAAGAGATTAGGCCTACACGTTTCTTTGACTTTTTCAAGTGTTTCAGACTACTAATTGTATAATTTCATAGCTGTACCATCAGAAACTTCTCATTAATACATCTGCGGTGTGGAAGTGTAATCAAGTTTTTGTGCGCACAGTTGACAAAGGGCGCATAACTTTTTGCAGCCTTATCCTGAACCCTTGATGTTTTATTTCCCAGGGTACATAAAAAAAAAAAGACAGAAACACACTGCTGTGGAAAATTAGAACCTGCAAAAGTTGTGTTACTTGCAGTCATACATATTGTTCAAAACCAAACTCTGGCACTTTATTATCCAGCAGAAATGATTCTTTTCTGTCCCTCTGGGCGAAAAACCAGGCCTGTACCTGTAGAGTATGGTAAGAAATAGGATGATGGGACACTTTTCTTATATCTGTCTAATCCCATCAGATCAGTGATAATGTGAGAGCAGTTGTAGGTTTATATCACATATTGTTATTCACTCCACAGTATGTGCGCCAAGCCAAGTTTGTAAGTAGGCCAGTCGAAGTAACTTACTTTTCACTTCGCTGCAAAATGTGTTGTATATAATGAGAAATGTAGGTTAGAATAATTACAGACCAATGTAAAGGTGAGTAATGTATTTGTCCAGGAGACGATTTTGTATAGGTATTTCTAGTTGTATATTGACTCTAGTAAATATTTGAAAATATACGGAAATGTACTTGGATTTTTCTTTGACATGATATGAAATGTATTGTGGGAAGTTATATTTAACCACGACTTTTCTTGTATTTAGGGGTCTATCATTAGGCGCACTTTGAATTTATTTGTAAGGTTTTGAAATCATTTACTGTTTACCCACTCATTTAATTTAAGTACGCATGTTGTAAAGTGATTTTTAATTTTACAATGATTTTCTTTCCCCGAGAATGGCTTTTTATGTAAGCCACTCAATAAAGTCAGTATGGATTCAGAATCAGTTGATCGACTCAGTTTGTTTGATTGTTGAGTCGATAAAATCGGGTTTTCATCTATGAAATGATTGGTTTGAGTAGTTTTTAATATTATCATGTTTTTTGTTGGTTTTATTTTTGTTTAAGATACAAATATTGCGCTGATGTATGTTTGCGCATTTTCTAAGTTCATAAGGCCAGAGTGAAAAAGGCCTTCAATATTAGCAGGGCCTCAAGAAAATTATTTAATTTTTGTTTGTTGATTGAACATTTAATTTTCTAAAATTCTGACCCATGCAAAGCAACATTGGGGCGGAACTTTGTTATTCTCGGTCCTTTTTCTTCACAGCATGAAAATGAAACCAAAGGCCGAAGTCAACACAGGTCAACCTTCACGCCTGTTCATGTTAAATCACTCAAAGTAAAAAAAAAAAGAAAAAAAAAAAGAGTGCGCCCAAAGTAGTTGTATTTTACCGTATTTATAAATCCAAACGGCTTACTGTATTTCTCTAGGAATTTTTCACAATGGATAACGTTTTTCCCATGTTAACGTTTTAATTTTCTTTGGGTTTGCGGATATTATTCAATTGAACGTTGCGATTTACGCGTGCATTTTTAGCGGTAAAATATGAAATAAATTTAATATTTGCATAAAAGCTTATATCACCGGCAGTAGTATCTAATAATGTTGTAAAAAAATAATTAAAAAAACTAAAAAAAAAAAAAAAAAAAAAAAAGATTAATAAAATGAATCCATTTAACATTATCTGAAGTTGAGACCATATACTTGACAGTCAAAATTCAGCAGGATCATTTATCAAATCACACCAAACTTTGGATATTTGTATAAATTAATAATGTACAGTTTTATGTTATAAACAATGCACTTAAAAATTGATAAACCTCTAAAATGATGTGCAGCGCAATGGGTATAATATCTGTAGATGGATTTCAGAATTACGCATTTTCTTAGATTTACGCATAAGTTGGAAACCATTTTCTTTCATATACAGTTGGTACACAATGTAACAACTATTTATCCTCTTTAAAATATATATAAAGAGATTTATTTTCTTTAGTATTAACACACCTAATTTCAGTCTTTCAGTCTCCATTACACTTTGCGTAATGATCGAGTTTTTTTTCCTTTATAATGTCAGAAAAACAAATTAAAATTGCTAATATGATCATTATATATATATATATATATATATATATATATATATGACTATATACCATATGATATATGCCTTTTCAAGCTCTTTGTATTTTGTTTCCTGTCGTGAAAGACAAACTGAACCCAGTATCCTTCAAACTTGTTAGAGCAGTTTTTATTTTCAAACGTTTAGCGCCATCCAGCGTTTATATGTTTTACCAACAGTGACTAAAATTACTCCAAGCCTGATCCATTCCTCTTGTATGTAGTTGAGGAGACAGTTTAATTTTTAGTTTTATTTTCAGATAGGCACTGCTGAGATGTTTCACATAATCTTAATTTTGCTGTCAGTGAGTCACTTGGCACGCTTTTACATAACTGTGCAATAGGTCAACAGTAAAAGTGAGGATTTTGTAAATGAAATGCACTTTAGAGATCAGTATATGGAATAATCCTGAATGTGTTACACATTAGATACAAGCATCGACAACAGCAACAGAGATCTCAAGCCCCTACGCTTATCATTCTTCTTTTACATAAGAGATCATGTCATGTCGTCTGGCCAAAAGATATGATTAACAATTGTGAAAAAAAAACCTGAAAATAAATGGAATCTTCACAGATGAGCCTTTCAACTGATTTTCCAAAACGACTATGTTATACTGAGAGTCACCCCCCATTTTTCTGTCACTGTTTCTGTCAAATATACAAGTGCAAAAACAAAGACCTATAAAGAACTGGTAGCGTATTCATAAGCTCCTCCTGAGACTGTTCTCCTTTTTTTTCTAATGATTCTATCCATGCACTCGAGCAGAAAACACAGCAACAATCAAGTTAAGAGAAGATGAAGTTAGGTTCAGTGTTTTTATGTTAAACCCATTCACACAGTAACACAGAGGAGCAGAATTCAGAGTATTTACACCTCAGTGGGGCCAGAGACACAATCAAGAAAAAAAAAAAAAATAGCACCATTTAATGCATGCAGTGGATTTCTACATTGGACTTTGTGATGAAATGCTGGGTGCCATAAGTATGCATGTAAATAAGTAAATACATAAATGTACCAAGCCCACGTACATCACTTGAAGCAGAATCTGGATGGAATAAATCTAGGGCTGCACTTAATCAAATCACATTCATTTCACATCATCATACTGTGCAGGTATTGACTACTTCAGTTTAAATGGCCAAATTAAGATAATGTTTAGGGTAATTTTAGTATAAAAGTGGGGTGAAAGACAAAACAAAACAAAAAACTGCTGTTATTTTGTATGCAGACTGCAAAAGAGATGTCTTAAAACAAGATAAAAACAAGAGAAATAGCTGTCCATGCAGCAAGAAAACTTCACTTGAAAAGACTTCTTGAATTAAGATAGTTAAATCTAGAAATACGCATGTCTACAGATGTATGAACACTGAAAATAAGAAATAAACTCTTAAAACAAGATAAATGATCTGACACTTCTAAGTCAAAGTAGTTTTGTATCTGGGTTAAAAATCTAATAATTTGCACTGTAGTGACACTGCGGACACAGAGAAGTTCTGTGGGAAAACATTACAGTTACTGTGGAAAACCTTGTGCATGTTTTTGAATTTTTTGTAGTAGTTTAAGTTTGTACATCTAACCTTTCTTTCCTTGATGATGAAGCAAGTAATATTGTCCACAATAACTGAAATATGAAGTTTCTACACCATGCAGCTTTAAATTATACTGCTTCATTATGATTTAAACAGACTTAAAATAAATAAACTTGAGTACCTTACAGAAGCATAAATGAATCAGTGTTAGTAGATCAGTCTGACAGATATAAACATAATTATTTTAATTAAAGTGCTCATTAAATATAATCAGTTTTGTGTGGAAAAGAATAGAACTCTGTGTTGTAGAAGTACCTTTCCAATCTGTTACGTATGTGGGCCTCAGGTGAACGTCCGGCCGGTGACCACATCTGAATTAGGTGAGCCTCAGTGAAGTGCACACACATGCCATGATGAGGACAGTACGCTGCCAACTGTGGATGAAGGCCACAATAACAGCTATGGTTAGAGCTCAGAGTGAGTTGGCAGCCAAACACATTCTGATCCAGTCATCTAGAAAACATAAAAGACAACTACACAGACCTACACAAATAGCAAAACACCACTTTCATATCAGGTATATTATGGTAAATGTGTATTGTGCATTAATGAAATTAAAACAGAATCACGTTCTCTGCTGGGGTTGAATTGAAGGTGCACAGAAAAGCCAGATGCTCTCGATATGATGACATGTATTTGGACTTTTTTTTGTTGCACCTGCAAATCACAGTATTGTGTAACACCCCTTAGTGACAATCCATCTGTGGTCATCTCTGTGGTTGAACCCACCTACTGCTCTGTCATTGTCATCAAACCTACCAGTGCGCCAATAAAAGCAAGTTGACAAGAACCAGAGGTTAGTCAAAATAATTAACAGTAATTGAAACAATGACAGTGGCATCTTTTTTACAATGTTTTCGGCAATTTTGATTCATGTACCTCAGTTGGTGTTTTCACCTGTCTAACTAAAACACCTCCATCACCACTGTGACAAACTCTGCTGGTTTTCACACTTCCAACCCTGATTTAATGACATTGTTACATTATTGAATGAAAAATAAACGTGGGGTAATTTCTGTTCAAAGTGAACAGCAAAAAAAAAAAAAAAAAAAAAAAAAAACCCTGCTCCAGTGAGCTGCCACAGTCACAGGTGCAAAGAAGTGTCAGACAACTCCACCTACAATGTGAAGCTGTCAGACAGTAGGTCAGTGTTTTTCAACCTTGGGGTTGGGACCCCATGTGGGGTCACCTTGAATTCAAATAGAATCACCTGAAATTTCTAGCAATTGTTAAAAAAAAAAAAAAATACAAAATATATGGTGAGTTGACAGAGACAATCACAACACTTAAAATATATGAACAACTCTGAAACTGAAGCACTGTAGTACTGTTTGTTTTTAAAATGTTCTTTGTGGTCAGTTTCAGATGCTGCAGCTGCTTCATAATTCATAGTTTAGTTATTGTTTGTTCAGTATTAATTGTCATCCTTGTAAATATAAACTGGACTGACTGTTCACATCCTGACCAAAGAAAATAAAATTCTCACTTTGTGCAATAATCTGAACCTGGCTTTTCTGCCTCCATCCATAATAATATACGTTATATAAACTAAATGTCGTGTAAAAATTAATATTTATTTGCAACATAGTAAGTAAATTATTACATCATCAAAAACAAAATAATTTTAGTAAAAAGAGTGTCTCTGTTTTGAATGTTTGGAGAAATTTGTGATATTAAAATGGGGTCATGAGCTAAAAGAGGTTAGGAACCACTGCAGAAGGTGAAGAAGCATTTGTTTTTTTAAAATACACACACATGTTAGTTCTGACTTCCACCATTTAAAAAAATCTTTCTTTGATGCGAGCAGGCAATGGTAGAGAAATGACGCCCCCAAGTGGTGGAAATATGTGAGTTCAAACGCCATTACACACATCCTTCTGAGACCCAGAAATGGATTTTTGTCCTCTGTAGGAGACACAACTTTCAGTTTTACTTAAAAATTGCTGTCCATTGCAAAGGACATTCCATTAATAAATTCTAAACAAAATAATAAACAAATAAATTAGAATAATTTAAAAAAAATGTATCTGGAAAAAAGTTACATTGTGCAGTTTCGAATCAAGACAATAAAATGTAAAAAAAAAAAAAAAAAAAAAAGACAAGAAAAAAAGAAAAAACTTTCACTTTTCTAGGTCTCAGGAGGCTATAGTTTTACAGCTTATAAAATGTCAGTGAATTACTTTCTATATTACTGAGACAATTCCCCACTCAGGCAACACACTTTCAATAGTTTGATAACATAAATAGAAGTTATATTTTGTTGATTAGTTGGTAGTTTGAAGTGTGGATGTGAATTCGAACAGTCAAATCTAAAAGGTCATACAATACTGATAAAATGCATCAGCAGTTTGCTCAGATTCATCCTGTTTTTTCACATATCAGAGCTTATCATTTTGGCACTTGTGTTTTTGTGGAATGTGGAAGGCATGAACAGTGTGTTCATTGTACTACAGCCTATGAACACAACAGACAAACACATTAAAGTGAAAAACTGAACACATTAGAGGTTTTTAAAAGTTGGATGAAATTATTGATTCTAATGATTTGTAACATAATTAATAGTATTGCCTAAAACATTGCTGCTGCAAACAGTGAATACAAAAATCAACTATCATAATCCACTCAAGTGTACTTAGTTGCATTCCTTGAACACTAACTCCCCTTGGTTGCTGAGGTCAGCAGTGCTGTGGTCAGAGCAGGAATTGTTTTAAGTTAAGCACGCATATTCATCAGCAAAAATAACAGCTAAATTAAATTTCGAAAAAAATCTACTCTCAGTAACTGTATCATGTGTTAGAGGTCTTGCCGCACTTTTATTTATAACATTTTAAGTTTATGATCTATTCATGCTCATCACAGTGCATGTGTATAAACAGTGAGATAATATGATTTGAGTCTGTGATGACATTGTTTGGTTGATCTAGTCACTCAAAATAGCAGTGATAATGGCATACAGTAAAATCAATAAATCCCAGTGAATTCAATTTGTAACCATTCCAATGAATGACAAAGTAAAAGAGGCACTCGGCCTTTCTATATGGTTATATATCAAATTAACCAATGTAAACTGCACCTGCTTTTGTTGTCATTACTCACTGTGTATTGTCGGTGTAGCTTTATGCTAATGCTACATATTCATATTCATCTAAATGCTTACGGAATGGGTTAACTTTATCTCCCGTGTGTTTCTGTATCAGCTGTCTTCCAACCGTGTGATAAGGTTTATTTGCATAATTTTCTTTCGCATGCTTATCACCAAACACTGTACTGTCGAAACTACAGGTAGCCTATCGCCGAGTTTCAGGTGTTGCAAGTCTAACGCGTAAACACACAGTTGCATTCTGGGTATTGTAGTTTGTAAACCCGAGAGGCCACTCCTACGGTGCCGTTCTTGGGATGGTTTTAAACTCCCAGTCCCAAAATGCTCCGTGTTTGAAAGCAAACAGAGTTAAGAGCTGTAACGTGAGGAGTTGTACCTCAGATACGCCCTAGAAAATGAAGTGTGAATGACAGTGTTGGCCTCTTTTCCTGCCAATGCGCCGAAGCAAAACTACTAACTTCTCATGTCGACGGTGAGGAATAACTTTTTAATTGTTACCTGTTTTTTTTTTTGTGTTATAGTTATTGTTATCTTTACTTGTAATAATAAAGAAAGTATAGATTATTAATATGTAAGTACGATGTACGCACACCTGTTCTGTCGGTGTCACTAATACGTCTTAGTCTGAGTCCTGATTTGTAATTATGGTTTGTGAACATGGAGATTAGGGATAATATGTCAGAATCTGTGCTGCTAAGTGTTTTTATCTTTAGATTAATAATACATGCATGATTTTGCGAGTGTGTGTGTTTTACTGATTAAATATACAAATAAATGGAACATGCACATGATTATTATCATAACTTTGTTTCGCCTTATATTAAACAGGGACAGGGTTCTCCAGCAAACATAACACAATGCATACTAAGTAAGCAGTATTTCAATGTAGTAGACATTTTTACTGACAAGAGACCAGCGCCAATACACTTTGATCATGTCAACAACCGCTGAGAAAAGCGACTACTGTGTCATAGGCTTGACAAGACCAACCTGTTTTTGTGCACTGGTGTAAGAAACCACATTATTAATGACTGACTCACTGTGACAGGTTGTTAATGGGTAGTGTCCTTTTTACGCAAACAAGTGACAGACAGAAGAGTTCAAGCTTTTAGTTCATGCTTTGGAATAGTTTCTTGTAGCAGACAGAAACCTTGCAGAGAGCCCGTGACTCACATTGTTTCAGACACTGACAATAGTTCAAGGTATGCTAATGCAGGCCTGTTTAAAGAAAAGTTATGCCAAGTATTACATTTATGCAAATGGATTAAATCTTTCCAGTATTTAAAAATTACAAAGTTGGCATCTTTGTGAACATGATAGAATTACCCAAAGTTGTGTTTTTTCTTCAAGGATAAAACGTGACAAACAGTTTCACAACAGGCCTACAGTTGCAGAAAAAATTATTAGACCATCAAAACTCAACAAAAACAATGGTTATGCAATCAAGTACTAACTCCTGTGTGTATAAAGTATAGCAACAAGTAAACTAGTGAAATAATCAAAGTTTTTAAAAGTATACTTAAAGTATACTATAATAAACTGAAAATAGGGACTCGAAGTATATATATGGTACAGTGGCAGTGTATAGATAAGTGTACTTGTGGTATACTTTAAGTATACGAGAGGGATATTGCAAGTACATTGATAGTATATAGATGAGTATACTTGTTGTAAGTGTACTTTTGTAAACTTCAAATGAACTTTAAAGAATACTTTTGTAAACTTAGAATGTTCTGATTTAGTCCAAAGAAGTATTAAATTAGTATACTTTCCAGTATACTAGAAGTACATGGTCTGTAGTATACTTGCTATAGTTATGCTTATACTTATACTTAAGTATACTTAATAAGAAGGAAAGAAGGGAGAAATTCAATAAAACAGTTTTGTATTTTACAGATAAAATATGGCAGCTAGAAGAACAACATCCTTTCGTCGTGTGGGGAGTCTCATGAGGAGTAAATCTGAGGGCACACTGATTGATCTGGATGACAGTGTCCCAACTACCAACCACATAAATGGTAAAATCTCATTCTGAAACACAAACAGTCAGGGGGTTAGCAGACATCTTAATCAAATGTTGTTATTCTCTCAGGTGGATATGTGCCTCGACTGACCCACAACTCAGAGTGGCCACTTTTACAGCCGGAAGTCACACCATCATCTTCGTTAAAAAATCCCTTTTGGAACAAACTTTCCAGCTCTAATCCCTTCTTAGACGACATTGTGCACAGCAGCCCAGACAAACAGAATGCCAACACTTCTACTGTAAAAATACACAGTGAAAAACACATAGACTCAAATAATGACGATGCCATAAGCACATCTTCAGATGAAGGTAATGTGGGGAAGTTTTTGGAGAACAAGCACAAAGCCAACAATCGTTCTGGGAGATGGAGGAGTGCCTCAGATATTCTGGACGACCTGGAGAGAAAGCAGCCAAAACGGGAGAACAGCTTCAAACCTCCTCGGCCGGTTCTAAACCCAGACTTTGAGTGGCTGAAGAATGACAGAGAGGCCTATAAAATGGCCTGGCTGAGCCACAGGCAGTTAACCCGCTCATGTTTGGACTTAAACCTGATGAGCCAAAGCCCTGGGTGGGCTCAGACACAAGCCACTGCCTTTCAGGTCATCTGTAAAATCGACCACTGTGGAGGCTCAGTACAGTTACCAGACTCGGAAATTAGCATCCATTTCCCAGAGGGCCATGTACCTCCAGGGGAAATCCAGGAAGTTACACTAAAAGCCATGCTCGACCCTCCTCCTGGACTCAACAACAACTACACGACAACCATCAGTCCACTCCTAGAAGTGGTCCTCAGCAACATCAACATAAAGGAGTGTATTTCTGTTGACATGAAACTGTCTGCAAAGGTAAAGAGTGACCCCTCCAGTCAGCTGATGACCAATGTGGTTGGGTTAGTGTCCAACAAAAGAGAAGGACCTTATCTCCCTGTAAATGACTGTTATCTTTATGAGAACATGATGCAGATGAAACTGCTGGAGCTAAAGACACATTTTTATGTTATTGCATCGGCAGAAGCTTCTGCAATCCAGACACCTGCTACATCAGTGTGGGATTACCTTGACCGCCAAATTACTGTGGCGGTTTACGGTCCCAGGTACATCCATCCATCTTTCAAGGTTGTAATAGTGGTCTGCTGTCATGATGACGTTCCCTCTAAGCTCCCATTTTCTGACATCTGCAGAGGCAACAAAAACCTGCCTCCGCTTGTGCTGCAGCTGTGGGGAAAGCATCAGCTAAAACCAGACAAATTGAATGACCTAAATGTTGCAATTACCACCACAGGATCATTGTTTAAAATCAAATCTGAGGACAAAGTAAAAGAAGTCAGGCAAAGTCGGCTTAAAATTGGCACAGTATTACATCTGCCAGTGGCATTATCATGTGCTGCAAATTCAGAAATGACCCCATTTACTTTAGATTTACAAGTGCGGGAATCAAATGCTGTAACAGTTGCCGAGTTTCAAGTCCAATCCCCACCAGCAGCACCAATGCGGTCAGAAAAGCGAATGCCTAGGCAAATAGACAGACGAACTGAAATGGTGAGAAGCTCCCCAATTCCTGAAGAAAGTGTCCCAGATTTCCCCAGATTTCAAGACAAACCAGTGAAAGTGCAGTGGTATGGCGTAGCACTGAAGTCTGTTCTCCGTCAGCCTCGTGTAGAGTACCTTTTGGAGTACTTCAAGGGGGACACGGTGGCCCTCCTCTCCAGAGAGAGTGTTAAATCTGTGGGCAATTCAAAGGTAAAGGAGTGGTATATTGGATTCCTCCGGGGTAGGACCGGTTTGATTCACTACAAAAATGTCAAGCTCATAACCAGAGACCAGGTGATGGATTTCACTGGGATTCAAATCACCACCGAGGTCCTCTTGGATAACATGACGCTGCCCTTTATGAAGCTCACTTATATGTACTCTGCCATCCAGACACTGGTAACTGAACACATAACTAGCTGGAGAGGGTTTGCCAGTTCATTAGGATACCGTAACCTGTTGCTGGATACCATCACACGGAGGCACGCTGAAACCGAGGCAGACAAGGTTGCCAGTGTGTTGGAAAAACTGAAAGAAGACTGTCACGCTGAGAAGACCAAGAAAAAATTTCTGCATGAGCTAATGGTTGTAAGTAGAAAATATAATATACTAATATCATTTGTATTTTTTCTTAATTAATGTGTTTTATGAAAGAGAATGCCTAAATGGGGATATGTTACATGATCAAAATGTCAACTTAATATAAGCTGCTTCATTTTTGGTTATTAGATACATATCATAACACACTGTGTTTTCAGGGAATTCACTGAATAAATACTTAATATTATATAATACTATCTTAAATGACTACATGGGAAGGTTTGCTTGACTGTATTCTGCACTATATGTTGACAAATTAAGGTACCTACTACTCATATTTGATAACAAATATTGGATATAAATATTGATGTGGCCTAAAATATCAAAATCAAATGTATAGATCTCCTGAAAGGGGTCATATTTTGCTAAACCCAATTTTATTAGTCTTTGGTTCATTTATTTGTTTATTTGGACCCTAATAGTTCATGAAGTTTGAATTTGAATCATCCAGGTGCTGCAAAGCTATCTTTATATTAATTTTGGCAAAAATTGATTGGATTTCTACAAGCTGTTTTAATCCCTTCTTAATTTGTTAAATCTATAACTAGTTACGTATGTCACAACGTTTGTACATATAAGGTCAAGACTTCTGACGAACATTACTCAGAGTACAAAATAATTGTTTGTCAGCAGCAGTTGTAGTCCATACTGAAAACATGTCCAAATTTCAAGCTGATTACAGTTGTTGGTTATCAGTTGTTGGTTGAAGCATGGTCAACAACCTGGAGGGGGTGGGGCCTGAAGTGGCCCATGTGCATTTAAGGGGCCAGGACTTAAAACAACCTTTCTGGTGTCATTACTCAAAAATAAGGTTGAAGATGGACCTGTGGAGTTGAATTAATGAAACATAGTATTTACAGTTTATGTAGACCACAGGGAAATGTTTTCAAATGCATGATTCCATTTAACAAAAAAAAGAGCTAAATATCAGTCCTTTAACAGTTAAACTAAATGGATTGTAGCAGCTAAGTATAAACATAGAAAAGCAAAAGGCTCACAGGTCAGATGAAGTATATTAATCAGGTCACTATCTGCATCCCTGCCATGTAGAAGAATGTGCAGCATCATCTAAATGAATACAATTGTCATAAAGAGTGTCATGTGATGTGAGTTGAGTTTGAGCTTCCCTTGCATTTCATTTTTCAAGCTCAGTTTTTTGACAAAATAATGTCCAAGCATAAAATCCACAACAGTTTGACCCATGTAACTTGGCTTTTGTCGTCCTGAGCCTCCATATGTTTATCATTACAGGGTCTACTGAAGATGGACTCTGTGAATCTTGTGGCTCAGCTGATTCAGACCACAGTCATTTTATCCACTGCTGTGGAACTTGGAGTTCGGTGGCGAGAGCTCGCTGAGAAGATGGGGAAACTCTCCAGTGCTCAAATCGCAGGTTACGAAGCTCCACACCGAGGCAAAAATGGTGAAGTTGGACCTCAGGTCAGTTTCAGTCACAGTATAAATGGATAAACTTTATGTAACACCAGTAAAGTCACATTACCCATAAGTACCAGTGCACACTTAACTGTGTTCTTGTGCTTTTGTTGTAGTCGATGTGGAAGCCTGCCTATGACTTCCTGTACTCCTGGAGCCTGAGGTATGGAGACAGTTACAGAGACATGATCCAGGATCTCCACCTGGTCTTGGACAAAATGAAAAACCCAGTAACCAGACAGTGGAGGCACCTGACCGGCGCGCTCATCACAGTGAACTGCCTTGATATCTTCCGTGCCTCTGCATACCCCAAAACTTAAAAATGCAGAGTAGCAATGAAAGTTTTGTTACACAACAACATTTTTATGGAGATGTTACCTTTTAGTTTTGTTTAGTCCTACAACTCTGGAAGTAGGAGAACTGTTTTATAAAGACTTGCACTATATGTATAAATCTGACTTGAGTGACTGTGAATAAATGACACGTCACTCAGTAAATATGAGAAAAAGCAAACCTTTTTCTATATGTTTGTTTTTGGTAGATTATTTTCATTTTTGGAAATGCTTCCTGCATGTGCAGAGTGAGCGTTATAGTTACCAGTACACATCACAACCAATGAGTTTGTACATATTTATCATAATGAGGTTACGTTGCTATGACTTTACTATTTTCAAAGTAGATTAATCATAAAGATACAATACAATATTGTACAAACCAGTATATAAAGGATGTAATAGAAATAGGCAGCAAGTATTCTTTAATCATTTTTATCTTTGGATCTAATTTGGGATATTATACATATAATGTATGTAGTGCATATTAGACTTTATTATTTTCATACATAATAATTGTAGTAATTGAAAATGTAAATCACAGACTGTACATTATACATTGTTTTATTGTGTTTGTATCAGTGGAAGTTGTAGGTTATTTTTCTCTAGAAACGTGTTCTAACCATAAAATAATGCATAGTAAGGTAACCATTAAATGTGAACACTTGCTGACTAACAGTCTGCTAATTCTTTCTATTCTAATTAATACATATTTCATCTCACCGAGCATGAGCATTCTACCTGTGTGAAATTTCTGTTTTCCCATTGCCAGTCAACAAATTGTAACTATGTGCATGTGTCATAAACTATTGTCCTAAATATTACTGGATTTGCTATTTTTATACTGTATTTTATATGTGTAAAGCAGATTATTTCATTGAATATAAAAAGCAACTGGTGCATATGAACTGTGTTATCTTGATGCCAAATGGAAACCTCAGTATTCAGTGTGGTGCTGTGTACAGTACTGTCATTTTAAATGATGATGAATGTATTTCACACTGGAATGAAGCTGTACATGAATAAATACAAAATATCACACTTTTTTTGGCCGCAACTTAATGATGACAATCTCATATTTAAAACTATATATTACATATATTTACTAGTTAACATTCATTGCAACATAAACATGGTGTGTGTGTGTGTGCGCGTGTGCAGTTTTTCCACTTTAACAGTGAAATCACAGTATGAAATCCAGTAAGTTTTCACTGAAGTGCTTTCAATTGATTTTCTCTGACTGTTTGCATTTCTCTTCACTGTTTGTTTTAGCCAGTTTCAGTTGAGAGCATTGTGTGCTATTCCCTATCAAACAGAGAGTGCAAAATCCTGACCCGACTTTACTTTGGCTTGGAAAATGCACTTCATGAAACTGAAATCAAATAAGAAAAGTGCTATCCAGCAATGTGTGGGAACTAAGTGCACTGATTCAATCTCTAAACTGAGCGTGAATGTGTACACAGGGCTTGTACAAATAATAAGAGCAAATTATAAACAATGTAAAATGATTTTATATGTGGAACTAAACCATTGATGCAAAACATTGAGTTTAATGCATTTATAATGAGTAAAGATTTTACGACCAGAAGGGAGAGGTAAAACACGACAGGTCTTGTACATAAGTCCATATTATTTTATGTATAAACATCCTTCAAAGTGTGTATATTATTTTTCAATTCTCCCCTTGATTTCCCATTTACTTCCTGGTCAGCCAACATTATGTCACTTCTCTGGCAGTGAGTAAAGACAAATCTTTGCATGGACCTCATCATTTACTGACATACACTTAGTCAAAATAAAAACAATTTCCTGATTATGACAAGAATGTTAAGATTAACTGGAAATTCGCGTGTCTTTTGAAATATAAACTTCTTCAGTTATAGCTTGAAACAGCTGAAATGTAACATGCAGTTTAAAAGTATGTTTCGTAATGATTTCACATTTACCAAAACATGAGAAATGGAGCTGCACTCATTTGTAGGACACTGCACTGTACTCACTCTGTCTCTCATACAGTGCAAACAGGACAAAGATCCTCTGTTTTCACGGGAGTCAGAGATGTATGAGGGTCAGAGGAGGAATTATCTGTCAAATGATGTGCCTTAGACATGTGCATACACAAAGTAGGCTGTCAGTGCTGAAAAGTGTTATTATAGGATTAATTGTATAGATATATCATTGTAGTGACTGTATGTGCAATGCATGGGTGAGTTATAGATTAACTTTAGTATTCAATTTGTATGTAAAGATTCTAAAGAATGTAGTGTTTGTTTCAATGGCTGAACAGGTTATAACATTTAAAAACAAAAAAGGAGAAATACAAATGAAAATTGCATGTTGGATGCTGCCTTCTCCATTTTTCAGAGGCAGTGAGGCGTTAAACTTTGCAATTAATGAAATGTGACTACTTTTGTTTTGAGAGCATTTTATGGCAGCAGTACATGAGCGCAGATAGTGGTTAATTATTTGGAATATTGGTGCCTTTCAGGGGCTTTACAGTCACTTTCCTCCTAATGTGAATATTGTAAATTACAGTGTAATGTAAGGTCATGTATTAAAATAACAGGTATTTCTTTCTTCAGTTTTATTTAGATTGTTTGTTTATTTATTTATTTTACTTTCTATTCTGTTGAGTTTGAACCACTTGTTGTGCACCACATGCATAGTATTTGTACAAACAAAACCCTCATGTTAATAATAAACCCAAACAGGTACACAGAACCATGTCGCCCCCTGTCTTTCAGAGCAGTTTGTACACCCACAGTAAATTCCATCATCGATTTTTTATTTTTTTTTTACATATTACATAACAAAAGAGTAGAAGGTGATTACACTTCTAATTCCAGAAAATCATTGTTATTTGTACACAGTAGCTAATCATCAGCAAAAATGCACTGTAAAACTTTGCTTGCCTAATCTCTCTGAGATGTGGGTGGTGTAAAATGGAACAGAATCTGTTTCAGTTAGAGTCCAGTTTGTTTGTTTTTTGTTTTTTTTTTGTTTTTTTTTTTTACTATAAATGAGCCTTTGTTCACTATTATCATTAACATTGTTATTGTGAAAGACTCCATTTCAATCAGAAACAACAATTACTTAGATTTTTCTGGTGTTTACCCAGTCTATGCACCAGGACATGCAAACCATGAGAATGCACAAAATGCCACAACAATTCCACCACAAGGTTTCTCTTGAAGCATCAAACTTCTTCTAACATACCACATTTATTCATCCACTTGTGGAGAATAGGCAGAACAATGACTCATTTCACCATAGTTTTTGTCTATTTAACCACTGTCTGCCTCATAAAAGCATTTTTTTTAAGCTTTAAAATGTGCTGAGTAGAACATCTCAAACTGTCATACTGGAATTTTTTTTTTTTTTTTTACTTTTATGAAACTAAATGTTTAAGACAGAAATGAACATTGGAGTATGTGTTTATATCTGTGCGTCTCCAGATTGATAATATTTTACCCTGAAAAACAGGAGCCACTGCTGTTCCTTATAACACATCAACACATTAACACATTAATTAGATCACACATTAAGCCTGAAGCTCCTGCCAAACCTGTACTAATACTGAGTATTGCCTCTAAATATATCAAGGCAAATACATGTTCGAGTGTTTTCTCACTGATGTGAATTCTTTGCAGACAAGAGTGTGATATTATGCAAACTGAGAATGTTCTCAGCCATATCTGAAGTGCACTACATGACGGCTGCATAACAGTTCCAGTAATGTATTGAGCTAGGCACACATCCAAGATGCTGAGGTTTGAGATGGCTATGTTTGCGCAACATACTTCATTTATATTTCCTGGATGCTTTATCCAGTGCAAATACTTACCACAGATCCCACAGTGAACCAGACAGATCCTACTCCTCATCAGGACGATGGACAAGGTGAGACCTCACAAACAAAGCCCATCTCAGCTGCTCCATCTGCTGCGGTGATCCAGGTGGGATTAAATGAAGGTTGGCAGGATTTTGTTTTCTTTAAGAAGAAAAAGTTGCTGAAATTGCTGTTTCTTCTGGCTCTCATCCCAGCTATCTGCCAAGACAAATGTTGACCATTACTGCTTTTTCATTTTCTCATAGAAAATTTTGATGATTCTCTACTGAAAGGATGCTGACTACCATTAATATTATTTTGGTGCAATAAAAATTTCCTCCCCTCTTAAAAATGACTTGTTTCTTAGTAACATGCCCACCAAACATGCCTGATGAAAGATTAATTAACCTTTTCACAATTATTCTTCTGCCCTTTGGTGATTATGTTTTCATTATTATTATTTTTTTAAATCTTTATAGCAACTTTTTTTTTTTTTTTTTTTTTTTTTTTTTTTTAATATTTAAAGAAAAACAATTAAGAAAAGAAAAAATATTTTTTATCCGCTTGTGTTTTAATGCGAATATATTGCAATTTTTAACCTGCAGGGGGCGTCATTGTATCAATGTTAAACAGGTTAACCACAGTCGTCTAATTTGCACATTTGTGATCATTGTGTGATGTGCCTTTACCATTCTAAACTTACCCAGGGAGAAAAAAACACCCACACAATGCTTGTTTATTCATGTCGTTTCACATCAGGAAAAAAAAATGACAGTTACACAAGAAATTGGTTTCATAACCATGTCAGTATTTATATTGAAATAAACTGCCACACATTATTATTATTATTATTATTATTATTATTATTATTATTATTATTATTATTATTATTTTGTTTGTTTTTAGCTTCATGTGAAAAAAGGCAATTACAATGGTAACATTAACAGAAATAAAGCAACATAAAGACACAGAAGGAAAATGATAGATGTGGGGCCTATAGTGTGTAAAAAAAATAATAATAATAAGAGAAAAAAAGCTGTTCAATGAAATGTGTAAAGAACTCAGGTGTGAAATAAATGAAAATACATAAAGAAAAGACACCACTGACTATTTGTGACCATCTTTTTGGACTTTTTTTTTTTTTTTTGCTATTTTCTTCAAAACACTAGTAATGAACAACCTGCTCTATCATCTCTATCTTTATCTGAAATGCATACAAATACAGCCAGAAATAAGCATGCCTGTGGCCCAACAGTTTGACTCTGATTTCTGACGCCAGCAGCCATGGGACCCATCCACAAATCACTGCTATGAACAGAAGCATTCCTCTGTCCTCTAGGGTATATAAGGCTTCATTTGGTTTGCCTCCATGATATATGTTGAGGGCAAGAAGTCATTTAGCTTTCAATTTATTAGCCTGGTGATTTATGCGTCCTGCAAAGGTAGAGGTGGTGTTGTGCCCCCCTTTTCAGATTGCACCCTAATAATTTGGTAATAGATGATGTGAAAGCAGAGAAAGTTCAGCAATTAGAAAAGACAGCAAAAAAGAAAAAGAGCTTGGGTTTACTGTTTCTATGGCTGCACTTCATTTATCACTAGTGTTTCAGTCAGTCAGTAGAGGATTATATACTGAGCCCACTACAACCTGCAGGAAGGGTGGACTAATGCACAGAAAAGAACAAGCAAATCTACCAACATGGAAATGGTGTCTGAAAATCTTTACCTGAACACACAGAGCAGAAAATGAATGATATTCCTACTGTTCTTGGTAATTCATGGTTTATTTTTATTTGTGTCTGATGCCTGGATGAGTCTCTGATTTTGTAGCAGGTTCATAAACCCCTAGAGATTTGGATGTTTCAAGTTTTAGCTGGAAATGTTAGTGTTGTGTGTGTATGCGTTACAAGGTGTCGAAAGTTGCTCAGAGTTCAATACCTTTCTTCTGACTAACAGTCTGCTTGGAGCCTCTTCCCATGACCACCACTGGGAAGGAGGAAGCTCTACGACCAAATGACTCACAGGGAAAAAAACACAACCTGAAGTGTTTGGCAGCATTTAGAGCCGCTTTGTGAGTAATCACCATCCACATCCTTGGACACCTCGCTTTCCTCTCACTCTCACTTTTTCCATCGACCAACCTTGTAGAAACTGAATTTCGTCATGGCACAAACACTTTGATAAAGATTAAAGAAAATCAGAACACACAAATAACTGGTGCACTTTGTGATAAACATCCGAGTATGCATCTGCACCTCAGACCACAACAAAGTCAGTCCCTGATTTACTAAGATTAGTTTGCCATCAGTGGAATGACATGCACTATATCTGCTTTTATCCAGTCCCCACTTTTAGGAGACAGGTTTATTTTTGTTGATGTGATCACAAGCTATCTTGTGGTAAAGAGTTTTGTCAGGTGAAGCATGGTGGTGTGGGGGAGGCGTAAAGAACGTGTTTGCTGACAGGCTGATATACCAACCGTGACGCCCACAGTTTGTCAATAACCTAAAAACCAGATGGAGGAGGAATGGGAATGAGACACAGGGATGGCAAAAATAGAACATCACTGAGATAATGAGCATTTTGCAACTAGGCCTTTAAATATGTCTCCAGGTTCAGTTTGATATTCCACATTTTACCCTCTGTTTCTATAGTAGCACATAATATCAGGAAGATATTCTTCTGTAAGATCCTTATAATAAATGTATTTTCTGTTTTACCTGTTGTTTCTTTAGGAATGGACAGCAGATGGTTAGAACAGTCTGCAGGTGTCTGCACTTCACAACAAAAGCTGATGACTTTGACAGATTTTATCTTTCAGTATCTGGATAAAGAGATAAACACCTTCATTCATAACAGCACCTGATTATAGTAAAGTAAAGGAAACAGTCCATGTGTGAAGTCAAGATAATGATGCGGTCTAACATTAAGACTAGTGTTCGTTGTGTTGCCTTTTTTTTTTTTTGTTTATTCTCCTCTTTGAGTAATTGTTCAAGGGAGATACAACTAAATCATCTCACATCTTGAAGAGATCCCCAGCTGGGTGGTCATGATCACAGAACTTCCACATTGATACGCAAAAGTAAACAATACCCCGAGAGCAAAAGAAACTACAGTCAGCTGAGTTGAGAGAGAGAGAGAGAGAGAGAGAGAGAGAGAGAGAAAGAGAGATAAATCCGTCAAAGAGTGTCTTCTTGGCTAATTTCTGTCAACCACAAGGGAGAACAAGCAAGGCTGAAAGGTTCCTGTTCCAAAAACAACATAGCTGGAGAGGTAGCCTATTGTGTCCTGACAGATTGGTCTGACTTAAGGAGGAGGAGGTCGCCTCTAACTGACACACTGGGAGGAGCAGAGGTGAGCAGAAATCTGGGGGAGATGGGAACACAGCTGTGGTTGAGAGGAGAGTTAGTGTTGTTACTACCTCACATAATTCAAAGATGACTGCCTGCAAAGGTTGTTTCAGAGTCTTTGAATTTATTGTGGTGCAGTGTTGGGTTTAAAGCTATCTGCATAAAGTCTGTTTGGAGGAATGTGGATAGGGAATATATTATATGTATGTATCTGATAGTAAAAATAGATCATTAGGGATAGGGGTTATTGAGGTTATCTTTATCTATCTATCTATCTATCTATCTATCTATCTATCTATCTATCTATCTATCTATCTATCTATCTATCTATCT
>JAPSES010000228.1:5197926-5292380 GCA_029822895.1 Maxillicosta whitleyi
TTTATATATGCAGCTATTATAGAAGATTCCATAAATTTTTGTCTCAGCCAAGGACATTATGTGATCACTCAATTTTCATTTTCAGTTTTCATGAAACTTTCTGGAAGAGCGGGGCAAGGGCCAAGGATGAACCCTTTATATTTTGGAGCGCATCCAGAAAAAAGGGTGGAGGCTGAATGTGTTTTTCACTCTTTTTAACAATAGAAAGCCCCAGGCAAACTTACAACCTGGTAATAAGACCAAGTAAAAAAAAAGGGGCAAACATAGGTAATATTTTATGGTCTGTGTGTAGTTTAATAATATTGTAGAAAAAGAATAGTGGACTTTTGGCTGTAATAGGGGCTTGTGTTCTCTGGGTGCCTTTTTAGTTTATTGTGATGTTTTCAATGTAGCATTTAAGGGTAGTTAGAATGAAGCCATATTTGGACAGTAATTTTACATTTTACTGTGTTGACTCCAGCACATTCTGTTTGAAATGAAATAGTGACTATGAACTGTTGACTTAAGTAGAGTCTTAATTTTACAGTAACTATATCCACATCAGATGAACTGCGACGTATGTTTTTTATATTTATATACATCTCACTGGCATATTTCCATCTCCAGAAAGCAATTGTAAATCTGCTGACAGCAGAGTATTAGCAAGTAACTGGGACGCTCTTTAAGACATTGTTTTACATGTTTTATGCACTACAACTCTTCTATTAGTGTTGAGGTAAATCTCAGAAAGAAACATATTAAAGATGAGCACAAATATATCACTGGGAATATTTTTGTTGTTTGGATAATTTTAGCACTTGCAAGCAAACACTATTTTCTTAAATGCTCTTATCACCTATCTAAAGACCTTTCCGGAATGCATGCTACTTTTACAGACAAATACATCTTTGTAATGTTTTTGTTACTTCTCAGAGTGTCCTCATTCTGAAAGTTCATTGGTTAGAAGTAGCACGCCTTGGTATAATCATGCAATTAAACTTCTCTACAATAACAACATACAAAAATGTTGTGTGGAGAAGGGGTAGAATTTAACAAGTTATACTTCCTCCCACTCCTCTTCAAATGTTCAAATGTATATTTTTTTCTCCATCACTTCTTACTACCTGTTTGATTTCTAAGGAACAAGTAAGATTATTTTGTTTTGTTGCATATTTGAAATAAACTAAAAAACAAAACAAAAAGATGATACACTATAAAGTTGGAATATATTTGGTTTTCTGACACATTCCACTTTTTATTCTTAATTATACACATTAGTAATCACCTTTGATCAGGTGCAATGACATTCTGAGTCAGAGTTACACTTTATCATGAATAGATAGCATTATCCCTATCATTTCATGAGAAGAGGTAAAAATATTTTACCCCGACTACAAAGACAGTTAATATACATCACTGAAGCCTCAAAATTATCACACATTGTACCAAAAGGGAGTATATTTGTGCATTTATCCTCATGACCTATGCAGAAAGTCACAGTAGCACCTGTCAAGCGCCGAGTCCGGACAAAATCTGGTAAAGCTACTGCAGCTCTGTGAACAGATATTTTCATTGCATGGGTCACTGCACTGGTCTCCATGCAGCCGTGGCCTGGTTGAATGTGTGTGTGGTCTGCAGGGTGGCAGCGTGCTTTATAGGCAGCAGAAGGCATGGCTCAGTGGTGTTGAGGTTTAAGTTTTAGTACTGGCAGGGGCATGAAATATATGAGTAGATATTCAAGTAACAATCTTCACAGACTATTACAAGTGAGGCTGTTTAGGTTATAACATGTAGAAAGATAGACATATGCTTTGTTTTGACCCCAATATAATGTTGTTGTTTAGTGATTAAAGTCAAACCAGTGCAACTCTTTCTCGAGTTCTCAGAGGAAGGCCTTTGTTTGTTTTGCGTGTGTGTGTGTCTCTGTGTGTGTTTTAAACAGATTATACTGCTGGGATGCCAGTTCTTCCACAGACCCCACATCACCTCAAGCTTCCAAGCTGTGAAAACATACTGAAGGTTTGTTGGTTCTTAGTGGCTAATAAGGTGTCATTGTGCGGTAGAGCTGTGTGATATCCCACAGCCCACAGAGTCATTAGAGTGACGTGAATAGATTAAACAGAGCATCTATTACACTCTCACACACACACATGCATGCACAAGAATACACGAGTAAATAGTCACTCCCAAAGTCAGTGTCTGCCATTCTATAAAAATCAATACTTTTGTGAGATAAGACAGCAGGAACAGCTTCCCTCACAAAGTTAAATTGTGTTCTACTACTGGAGTACCAACTTGAACTCGCGATTAGAACCTGCAACTTCAAAGTCTCTGGTTTTCAAAGGCTTTCTTTTACAGCTAACTTCAAGAGTCCTGGCTCCAGACAGCTTATAAAGGCCTGTTTTCATCCTCACCTCCCAATTCAACACCCCAGATCCTCTCTCACCACTGCTGGACTGGCTGTTATCAAAAAGCTCCTGATATGGTGTCTGGATTTCTCCACAGAACGGGACATTTTGAGGCTATTACTGAATCTCAGAAGGAAACACGCTATCATCCAGCCGTGCTGCTTGACCTTGTTAGTCCTGAGGCTTGATTACAGGCTATCTGGTGCTGCTCTTTGAAGAACGCACCCCTGTCTGTTCTCATCGCGTGCAGCTGATCCATCTTGGCAAACTGGCATTGGACTGTTTGCGGTTAAACTTTAATGGAGTGAACATGAATATCACTGTCAATGGTGGGAGCCTTGTACATGTGGAGGACTGTGGTTTGTTATTTCAATAGATATGAGTAGGCTGATAGAGAAACACTGCCTTCCAAGGCTCGAGCAGAGAAAATAGACAGGTCTCTGTGGATCTGGCTCGGGTTCAGACTTGAGTGAGAACCTGAGTTGTGTCTGCCTTGATGTGACCTTGGGGAGGGGTAGTTAATGGCGCTCTGGGGTCGCTCATGACTGGTGTGTCAAGTTGCATGAGTCACTAACGTACACTTGACTTTATCAAAACACCCACTCGCTGCTCATCGATAAGGACAAAGACTTTCTTCATCACCATTTGCTGCCGCAACAGACCAAGACAGAAATCCACAGTAACTCACAGTGGAAAACAATCAGCATATCTACTCTTCATTTTAGTAATCATCAAGCAGTGACAGCCTGTAACTGACTGATGAAGGTTTTGCCTTTATTAAAGATCAACACTGGAGGAGTTGTCCTGTAATGACATCATATTCTCAAGGAGCAGCTGTGTTTTCTCAGAGTCACTTCAGCAGCAACAAGCTGTGCTCTACAGAGAAATTCGCCAATAAATGTAAATGGAGAGTGGCTAATTACTAGCTTTAGCTTCAATAATATTAGCTTCATTATTGTTTTTACCTCCACCAATGAGGTTATGTTTTCATTGCTCTGTCTGTCAGCAGGATTACATGTGGACTTCAGCACCAATTTTCATGAAACATAGTGGAAGAGGAAGGAATGGGTAAAGAACCAACCGCATAGATTTTAGACAAGGTTTATAAAAAAGGCCAGAGGCTAAGATTGGATTTTTACCCTTTTTAACACTGGAAATCCCCATGTAAAATTAAACTAAAGTTACATTTTAAATAACTCCCATCCGACTGTACAGACTCTTGTCAGTGTTAGATACACTGAACTTCTGGACTTGACATCTAGACTCAATAGCCCCTTTTATACAGAGATCCTGAAAAAAGGGTGAGATGGTGATTCCACCTTTTTTTCACCATTGACCAATTTAAACAGCCAAGCCAAAGGAGTAACAGAGGTGAGATAAGCCGGACTTTTACACAGCAGACCTGTGTTCCGGAATCAAAAGTGCGGTGACACAACGAAGTGTATAGTGTGATGTATAATTTCCGTGTTGGCAGGGGTGGAGGAAGTACTGAAATATAGTACTTAAGTATAAGTACCAATACCCTGCAAAATATTTACTCAAGTAAAGGTAAAAGTAGTACATCAAGAATCTTACTGAAGTAAAAGTACTAAGTAGTTCCTTTAAAATTTACTTTAAAGTATAAAAGTGCAAGTACTCACATAATGTCAGTCTGTGGACTACATCATTATAATAAAGAATGTAGACATACTTATTTATGCCTCTGCTAATGTCACTGCTCAGTGTCACAAACATTATTACGTGTATTGAAAAGATTGGTGTCAATATTGTCTGTGCAATTTTTCATGCAAGATTTAGATGAAAAGTTTAAAAAAAAAGATTTAGACGAAAACATGTTAACATTGAGTAACAGCATCAATTTCCAAAATGTAAGGAATAGAAAGTACAGATAACTACCACAAAATGTAGTGAAGTAAAAGTAAAGTAAAGTACAAATACAACAAAACTACCTAAGTACAATAACAAAATAAAAATACTTTGTTACATTCCACCACTGCATGTTGGAAATACCCCAAGCATTGCAATGTTGCTAACCTCTCAAGAGTCATGTCCGTCTTTCACCGTTCCACAAATGCATGGATAGAGTCCTCTGTGTAAAGTGACAACAGGTCATGTATCTTGGTGTCTCTCTAGTTCAATATCTTTCTGGTTGCATTGATATATTTGTTTACTGTACTGGATATGGCCCACGTTCATATTTAAACCCCGGCACGGGGGGCACGCACACAATACCTCATCAAAACATCACACCTTGGATGCAGAATAAGAGGTGTTCCTTTTACATTCTAGAATCATGATTCCACCTTTATTATGGGTCTCGTACTGCCTCCAGAGGCGTTACAAAGCTGCAATAAAGGTGGAACCAAATGATCCCACCATTTTGTTTATGCAGACATTCCAGAATTATGATGAAAAATTTCCATAACAGAAGTGGTGTGTAAAAGGAACTAATACGTATGTTTCTCCTTTAGACTATGATTATTCTGCAAATAGTGTACTAAATTTTATTTTACTTCTTTAAGATAAAATACACTTTTAATTCCCTTAATTATAATAAAAACAACAGTAATAAACTAACTAGCCAAAACTGACAACATGGAGGACAATATAGTTCATAATATGTGACTTTTATTGTTGTTTAATAATGATTTGATAGAAGAGTGACCAGTTGGTAAAGGTGGAGATACACTTTTAACAATGAAATTGACCAGAGACACAATATCACACATTTTATAACCTTGTGTGGCCTTCCAAATCCACATCCCATAGACAAAGGCAATGGAATGGGGGTCAAATTAACCCCTAGGACTACACAAGGGTTAAGAAAGTAGGAATATTATTGTAAATATGATCTGTTAAATACGACAGAATTACCTCCAAAACAATACACTTATATATTGGCTTAAATGTCTTTACATATGTATATATAAAAAGTCAGAATATGCTTTTAGGCTCAAACATGACTATTAAAGTAAACTACTTCCATTTTTTTTATATATATATTTCAAGAAAACCAAAGCACACAGAGCTTCATGGTGTGAAGTAGAGCAGGCAGAGTGTCTATGCTGAGATCAGCACCATGGACAGGGCCACCAGGTGCACACACCTGGACAAGACTGAAGATCAACATTACGTCTCTTGTATTATTTGTCAATTTATGTTCATTAACACAATGCTTAAACTTCAAGTTAGAGCTGCAAATTAACCTTGCAGAACAGTAATAAAGAATTTTGAGATGATTGAGAATTAAAATGTGATTTGACATCTTTAATTAAACTAGGAACAGCACACATCCCAGTTAAACAACCCTGTGTGTTGTGTTACCCTGAGGTTTTCTTTGGAAGTCTGGCCTCCACGAAGATGTAAATGGATGTTCGTTGGTGTTGTGACCTCTGGCCCTGACTGCCCCCCTGTTTCCTGAACCAGATGCTGCTCCTGTGGACCACAGCCGTCTCAACCTAAACAAAGTAATCCTCCACTAAACAAGATGGATATTGTATCACCATTCTAGTAAATATCAGGAAGTTTTGCACACAGAGCATTCTCTCTCCTTGTTTCACCAAGAGGGAATAATCATCTTTTGTTTTGTTTCTTTAGGCGAATAAAATAAATGCAAATATAGAGTTAGATTTATGCATGTTACTGCTGTGGCAAATTGCAATGACCCCTTCTTAAAACATGCCCCCTTGTGGGCAATATAATCAGAGCATACAGCTAAGAAAGGTTTATAACAGCAGTACTGGCTGTATGTCAAGAAATATAAGATTTGGTTCATGTGTTACCTATTCGACTCTTTTATCTCTGTTGGTTTGTATGGAATCATAAATTCAGAATCCATTTAATTTTGCTCTATAAGACTTGCAAAGTTGCATAGCTTGTACTTTTTGAGTCATCACAATGCAAGATTAACATTATATGTGTATTATTGCGTGCAGTAAATGAATTCTACACATCACTGCTGCAATAAAAGTGCTGTCATAAGTTTATATGAAATGGCAGTGGGTATATTTCTGAATGCCAGAGGATAATGAATGAGAAAAGATCAGACTGTCAACGCATTAAACCGCAGAAAAGGAAAAAAAAAGTAGATATGTGGGGTTATTTTCTTATTACTTTGTTGCACATATTTTATTTAAATAAGCCATTAATCTCGAAGGTTTTCATCTTAAACTTGCGAATGAAGTGAATAATGTTAAAAGTGAGATTTTATTGTGTTTTTTCTTATCATGTAATGAGGTGAAACAGAAGAGTTATCCTTTCCAGCTCAGACTTTGTATTAAGAGCCTTTCTGGTAGTTCCTTGTATGCGTCCTCCCCTCGATTTACGTAATGCATCTTCTTAGCCAATCCTGTCCCTCCCCAAAAAGTTTACGCCATGCACCCTATAAGAACTGCCTAACTTTCTCAAGTATCAGAAAAGAATTGTCCTCCCAGGGACCTATCTATGGATACTTTGGTGTGTTTAGAGTCGCACAGACCTACAGGTGGACTAATTCTTTGACTTCATGAGAGGGGAATAATTTTTTTGGAGCTTTTGCAGCCGCCATCAACCCAAAGTGGTGATGTCTGAGGAAAATATGGGGGAAGATTCGGGCAGCTCCCCTGTTTCTCCTGTGGACAGTTTGAGCAACAGCGAGGGGGAGCTGGACAGGCAGCCGAAGAGATGTGGGAGGAAGAGGAGACCGAGCAGGAAAAACGGGGAGGACTCAGATAGCCCTACCCCTGGGAAAAGAGGGAAGAAGTCCAGCAGCAGCAGCCCCCAGTCTTTCGAGGACCTCCAGTCTCAGCGCGTCATGGCCAACGTCCGGGAGCGACAGAGGACCCAGTCTCTGAACGAGGCTTTCGCAGCTTTGCGGAAAATTATCCCCACTTTGCCCTCGGACAAACTCAGCAAAATACAGACTCTCAAACTTGCAGCCAGATACATCGACTTTCTGTGCCAGGTGCTGCAGAGCGACGAGCTGGACTCCAAAATGTCAAGTTGTAGTTATGTGGCTCATGAGAGGCTGAGCTACGCCTTCTCTGTTTGGAGGATGGAGGGTGCTTGGTCCATGTCAACATCCCACTAACACCTGGAGGAATTATGCCCAAAATGGTACGCTTTGGTTTGACCCATGTTGCATAAATCCAGGCCTTGAATGATGAAATAATTCTATGATGGGACTGAAACTTAGGCTATACCAGCACATTTTTTTCCCAATCTGATCAGTGTTTTCTGTGTGAGTTTATTCATTCATGTCTAACCCTACAGGTGACTGCTGATTCTTTATTCTGACGGGACAAACCTGGAGTCCAATGCTGGATACATGGGATCACTATTTAAACCAAAGACGACAGAGGCTCTGGGGATCATTTTGCAAAGGCCCGAGAGGGACTTGCAGCCGTGTGTTAGCTCCAAACACCCCATCCTGGTGTGTTTTCGTACTGTTGACGACGAATGTTGAATATGAAAAGACAAGGGGAATTTTTAATGCATGCCTTTGGACTTATTTCTGTGGAGGTCAAAGTGCATTGAAGCGGTTTTTGTGTGAGACTGTCAACTGGTGGTGTAGCTCACATTAGGCTGACTTGTGGATCTAACCTGTGCAAAAATATTTTCAGAATACATTTATTTATTTATTGGTGAAACGTGTTACATTGAGGAAAAGATCCTGTGTTTGAAATACAAATACATTCCTATTTTTTGTTATCATTTTTTGTAAATATTTGTATTTTTTTGCATTAAAGAAAATTACGATGACATTTCTTGTGTTTGGCTTTTTTTTTTTTTTTTTGTCTTATTGAATGTGAGTTTAATTGTATTTTAGTTCGACAGTAAGAATATTTCACACACTCTCAACAAATTCAGCAGATTGAAAACTAAATAAGAGCACGTAGATTATATATAAACTGTGATAAATAACTTTGTGGCTTAGTTGAAACGAACTACACTTTGCATCAGATTTTATGACAAAAGCTTCCACTATCACCAGTCACTTGGGAAAACAGATGGCGTTATTATTGGCTCGAGGAAAAACGGGAGGGAAACAGAAACATGCAGCTTTTTAATCCAAAAAGTAAAAAAAAAAAAAAAAAAGCTATAAGCTTAGCACTTGACAAATTCTTTTCTTAAGAAGTAAAACAGATAAATCCAGTCTCAACGCACACTTTCAAGACAGAAACAACTTTTAAAATAAATAAATAAATAACTGCAGAATCGAAAGCCAATCTATATAAACTCTGTTAAAATTCCATTTTAATTAAAATTGCAAACTCTAAGCCTGAAAGTATCTTTGAGTCTCTCTATCCTTGGATTTGTTTAGAGTTGGATTAAGGACTGGCTTAAACTAACCATTATTAGAAAATAAGTTAAACTGAGGTCATATCAACCTGCCATTCCACACATGCTGCTGTCTCCCTTATGCACAGTTAATAATCATTTTGTTGGAAAAAATTATTCAATGAAAATATTACCTTTTCATGGTGCATTATTATTTTCCTGCAGCAAAACAATACGTTTATGAGGACAAAATAAAGCGAGGTTTAATGCATAATTCGTACGGTTATCTATATTAAAATCAATCCTTATAATTTTGCAGATTTTTTATTTTTTTTTAGCCCAGTTAAAAATGCAAAACACGATGACGTGATAAGGTTTTCAGAGTATTTGTGGATGTTATGCAGCCATGAAAGGTATTCCTGATTATTGTCACTAAATAAATCTTTCATAGTGTTATCCTGAGGTGATTGATCTCAGTGATCTGGGAAAGTGTTTCTCACTGTCCAAATCAAAGCGTGTGTCCGTTTGAAGGTGTGTAATTGACTTGCGAGGCATGTATGGAATTCCCAGATGTCTATGAAACTTAAGGAGGCCGGGAAGGTACAGGGAAGTATCTGTACATGGAAGAGAAATGAGGAAAAATGCTTCACAAACACAACCTGAACGTATAGGATCACATTCATAAAAAAAAAAAAAAAAAACTGTTTAAACGTAAAAGAATTTGCTCAATACCGGATAAATAATCTGTAAGCGTGCAAAAACAAACAAAACAACCCTAACAACAATCTGGAATCCATTTGTGGCATGTGTGTCGCAAAAAAACTCCGGATTTTCTTTGCAAAACAGTGTCTAATTCAACTCCTATGGTCTTAAATAAGTTTCCTCTAGTTTTTTCAGAGCAGAGGAGTTGGCAATTGACACGATGCAGAGGCACAGAATGAAACCTATTTAGAACAGATGTTAGTATTTTTAAGAAAGTCACGTGAAATGAGCAGATGTTCAGGCTGTGCAGAGACTAGCCGTGCAGTGCATTACTCTGCAGAGGGAGAGAGCTCGGAGCTGCGTTTGCCTCAGACACGACAACAGTCTGGAGGTGTGCGTTCATCTCATGCATTAGATCTGAACATTAAAACGGATTAAAACAAAACAAAACAAGGGAAAGGACCACCTGCATCCGACCGAGCATCTGACTCCATCGACACCGAGGTAAGAATAATGTGCAGAAATAGTCAGAGCATCGTCAGATAATGAAGCTGCCCAGAGAAAAGTGTGTTATTTAGTCGTAACATGATACAGGAATATCAGGATGTTTTTTTCTTTATCTTGCAGCACTAACAGGCCTACAGCCGTCAAAGTTTCAGACTTCTTTGAAGAGGAGTTGTGTGTCTGTCTATGTGTGTGTGTGTGTGTGTGTGTGTGTGTGTGTGTGTGTGTGTGTGTGTGTGTGTGTGTGTGTGTGTGTTTGGGAGGAAGGAGGAGGCTTATAGGAGGGGAGTAACTGAGAAACGAACGAACATTTATCATCCGGCTCTTTGGAGAGAAAAAGAAATGTATGACACAAATAAACCTCAGACTAATAGTTTAAGTCAAACGAAAAACTAAATGAAAAAGTATATTCAGTTAATTTCATCTTAATCTACGACTGCATTATTACTATGAAAATCATGCCATTTCAACCGTGATTTTAAAGAAATTTATGATTATTAGTATTATTTTATTAATAATAACAATAATGGCGATTAATTAATTAATGCGCATAATTAAATACTGCTTTCTTCTATTTTTTTTGCATATTTTGCACCGTGTGTTTTGTGTCTTCATACGATTTTTAAACTTTTTAGATACATTAAGCATGTGTGTGAGTGTGTGTGTGTGTGTGTGTGTGTGTGTGTGTGGTAAGTGATAAATTATGCAGGACAGGTAACTCATAAATAAATAAACAAATAAATTTTAAAAAAAATCAAGTTTTTGTTGAATCAGCTGACCTCAAATTACATTAACATGTCTTTGTAACTTTTATTAAATGACTTTTTATGCAAGTCTAACTCAGGCCTTGTTGGAAAAAAAAAAAACAGATAAAAGACAATTTATTATATTAGAGTTGGAGTTTTGCTTTAACCTGATCTGCACCTATATGAGACAACCTACAACTGATTTTTATTTATTTATTTATTTTTAAAAAAATATATAAATATATTTACTTTTCTTTAACCCAACACAGCAGAGCAGGTGCAGGTTTGGCTGCCAGGTTCAGTGATTACAAGTAAGAGCTAAAACTGCACAATTTTCCATTTGGGTTTCCAGTGTAAAATGGTCAGGAATAAAACCTTCAGAGGCCCACACACAGTTTTTCATGCACACCTTTAACAACGCCACAGAAAGTGAATATTAAATCCAGGAGTAGGTGAAGTGCACTGAGACAAAATCAGTGTACAGTTACTGCACTGGAGGCTAGGAAACAAGAGGAGAAGCTAAACAGAACCAGACAGCTCCAGTGCATGCCTCCTGCATCTGGGCTCTGCTGATTGTTTGAATATATTTACATCTATAATGCAGTTCTTTGTTGAGAGGGCATTTTATTTAATACACATGTGAAACATTAGTCTTTGTCCACAAAAATATTGAAGTTAAAAGGGACCATAGTGTGCATCACTGACTGTAAGTGAAAGCAGATGTCAATGAGATCCTTTATTTTACATAAAACTGATGAAAATAGTGAAACATTGGCTTTTATTGAAATATTTTTTTGAAGTGTGTGATTGGTTTTATTTTAGCAACAAATTCCTTTTTACTTGCATTTATTGTTAAAAGATGGGAGACAGAAAATAAAACAAAAATTACATGGCAGCAGTGTATGATCTGAGGTTTACTCTGTGCAAATTGTGATAAATAATAATAATTTTAAAAAAAAACAGTATTTGTATTTGCTTTTCTCAGTTCACTAGTCACCACAGGAAAGTCGTGATGAAGTTTGTAGAACGTATTGATAGATTTTGCTGAATTGTCCAAGTGGTTTTGTTCCTATCGACTCAGGTGCAAAATGAAGATGAATAAGTATCTTCTGTTAAAAAAAAAAAATCTCACCTAAATCAAACTAATGCACAGTTTTACTCCTTTCAATGTGCAAACACAGGTGTGTTGGAGATGCAACACACACAACAAAACACAGCAGCATCACAATAATAAAACATTATTATTAAGATTACAATTTGCTGCAGTTAAATTTTACATTAAAGAGCTACAAAAATTCAGCTTTTTTCACATATATGGTCTCAAGTGATTCCATGAGAAAACAGCAGCTTATACTGAATAATACTGTTGAAGAAATATTCAACAAATCTGTCAATTGACACACATATGAAACTGGCTCCCAAAAGTATTTCCTTAAGTTAAATCCTACCAGCATGATCAGAAACAGGCGCTTATACTGTCTGTCTTTACCTGGCATGAGGGGAGAAAACTAGTTTATGGCAGACATTTGCGTACAGGTTCAGCTGCACATGAAGCTTAAACAGTGCAGACACCTGCGGAGCTCTGATTTATGTAAACACATGAGAGGAACACAACAGTGAAGAGTGAGTGGATGTATGGGTTGAAAGCGTTTGGCTGAATTATTGACAGATTTCTCTTTTTGTTGATTTCCTCATTACAGTTTGTTCTTGCTCTCAGATAAACTCAAACTCCCTTGATTTTCCAAAACCTGGACAACTTGTTTAAATTCTGTACTTTCGTGTTAACGCAGTTATTTAGAATACCGCACTCTTCCTTTCTTCATTTCCCTTTTTTTTTTATGTGTATTTAATATAAGCCAATAATGTCAGATTGTGCTAAAACATGATTTGTCAAGATATTGGGGTAAAAGTGAAAACAATAGAACAGAATAGTTGAATGTGTGCTTGTTTAAAGCAGAGTGAAAACTTGGACACATGGTGTTTAAGTTGGCAAATTACACATTTCAACTGAAGATGTGAAGCCATAGCAGGTCAGGGTTTCATCTCGGTGAAAGGCACATTGGTCATAAAGACCAATGACACCATGATTCAGGCACGCAATCTGATTGTGTGCAGAAACCAGAAATGGTCTTTACACATCGAAGCGCAGTGTCAAAATGTGTGCACCTTGTGTTGAACCTCTGTTGCGTGTGATGTGTGCCACCCAAGCTGCAGACAAGACACGGATCAGTGTGTTTTAGGGGAATACACAATGATGTCACAGACAGAAAAAGCTGGAAAAGGCTTGGCACCTTATGGAATTGGCCGGATCCCCATTGGCTCAGCAGAAACACTGTAATAATAAACAGGCAATCAGAAGGCAGTGTGAGCGTACACAAGGCATTGCAAAAGTTTGCAGATAATAAAAGCAGATTTTTTTACTTGAGGGGGATGATTATTTGTGTTCTTCAGTTGTCCATAAATAGAGGGCCTCTCACAGGAAGTATAAACATACAGATGAAGTGAGAGCAGTTGTAGTCCAACCCAGTGATTTCAAACATTCTTGTTTATGTTCAATCAAGATGGAGAATATATATATGTGTGTGTGTATGTATAAAAGTGTAGCCCCAATTTGAGCATGAAATACAAAGGATTATTTTCTGAAGGAAGAAAGAAAAAGAAAACCTCACTATAAAATGTAAACTGTGTGATGAGCGTTTCACTTATTTTGGAAACTGAACTACACAGAGTTAAAGCTCACAGTCTGGGTAAACGTCTGTAAACATAGTGAAATTTCACCCCATGATGATTATTTATTCATTATCATTGTGCCACATGTGCATGGAAACAGTTTCACTTTTGAACTTTTACGTTTCATAATACTGCTTAAAACTGAAACTTTATGATCTGAGGTGAATTTCTGGTTGTGAGGAAGGGGCAGAGCACAATTTGTCCCCTAATGGTGCACCGAGGGGAACATGCAGGTCCTGTGTATTGTACTGTGGAGGTTAATAGAGCTCTAATGATGCAGCGCCCTGAGGGCCCTCCACTCCCTGGGTATTAATCCCATTGCCTTCATTAACCTGTTGGCCCACCAATCCCATCAATACTGAATACCAAGACTCTAATGTCACACTTATAATTAATGTGTTGTTACCTCTACTTACAATGATCCCTTTATTCCTCCAGAACCGTCTTAAATACTTTATTCTCACTGGATGATTTCTTAGAAGGCAGCAGTGTTGTGTTCTGGACACCTCGCTGTTGTGCGCAAAGAATGGGTTCATTTTTTCTTTTCTTGTGCCAAAGACTAAGTCTCTCAGCAATAAACAGGATTAGTTTTGACATGTGTTGCTTTAGGCAATTTTTTAATGTTCTATATATGTTATGACTCATCTTGTATTTTCTCATATCCCAGCAGGGGCTTTGCTGCAGGACGCTGACTCTTCACACGTGGCATCTGGATCCTTCCACAGAACAACACAAGGAAAAAAGACAGAAGTATCACTATGAACAATAATGTCACAGTTTTTCCTTCTTTTTTTGCCTATTTAATTGTTTCATATATATATATATCAACTTCAGTAAAATAGAGAAAAAGACATGACTGAATGTTTCAATTTTGGATTTTTCCATCCCAACTAATGCATTGTACATACATGTTACTTTAACTCTTACGTGATACTCATTTTCAGTTTTACATGGTTTAAAGAATATCCTCTATACCACATTTTAATCACAGAGTTGTTCTGTTTTAGAAATATGTGACTCAGCCTCAATGAATGTTTGACAGAACAGGGTGTGTATAGGACAAAACTTACTCATGGATTAAAAAAAAAAAGTACAATACCATGTCCTTTGTTGTTTTTAGCTAAGACATGAAAACATACATGTGAAGATTTTAACTTAAACTGAATATAACAAGAACATTCTGTAACTGTAATGATATTAACATTGAAAACATGTTTTAATTCTGCTGCTGTATTCTGATGGTCAGTTTGTTCCAACCCAGTATTTAACAAATAACTTTCTTTTAATGTTTAATTACTTTTCTTAATTTAATGAAAATAACGGGGTAAAAAAAAATCTGTACATGAACAACTTCACAGTTTCATGAACCCCTAAAAACATAATTTTCTTCAATTTGTGTCACACCACTGGATCTAATACAAATTCAACAAATATGACTTACAACACTCGTGATGCATGATGTGCAGCCCCTGAACAAAAGGAAGTGCTGTTTTTACTATTTTTCTTTTGTTAATTTTGAGCCACTGTAGGAAAACTCATCAAATTCCAGGCATAAAAAATTATTCCTAGCGTTTTTGCTTCTGTTAAGTGTCAAATGGGGTCAAAATAGGACTCAAGAACAACGCAAGGGTTTTAAAACAAGCATGTGACAAGAAAAAAAAAAAGAAAAAGGGCTTAACATTATGAACACTAGGAACAAACACTGACAGTAGAGTACGTCTGCTCATCCACTCATTCCTTTATTAGACCCTGTTAAAAAGCCACTAATGGTCTGCGTGTAAGACAACATAAACCTCGTCTTGTGTCTTGTATCTGCGTGTCATCAGGCTGCTGACTTCATCCTCCACAAAAGAGGACGGGCTGTTTGTGACCTTAGTGCTAAATCAAGTTCAAAGAGAACCACTGGTGTTTGGCAGATAGTTTTACATGAGGGCAGTGGGAGAACAGTGTGTTTGGTCAACCTCTGGCTCCCCCTTTGATTCGCAGCTCTATGTGACCTCTAGCAGAGCGACAACACTTAAGGCTTCACGTTCTGACACACACCGGTCACTCTGATAAGATCTAGGTACTAAATGATTTCATGTTAAATGTCTGGTAGTTTAATCCTTTAAATATATGTTAAGACATTAAAATGGTTGGTTATATTTTGTCTTCTAGATGCAAAACTCAAGTTCACTTTGCAACAGAAATGACACTTTTGCCAATAAATTTTGAGTAAAAATATTTTTACTTCATGTGAAATGATTGTGACAATGTGATTTATTCTTCATAGATTAAGTGAAACTGAGACAAGGTCAAAGGTGGGTACTGATTTACATAATTTACATAAAAATATAACTTTTCCAGCTTTATAAGCAACACTGTACTTCCTACTTGGAGGAATTGAACACAGGATATAATTGGATTTATTTTATGTTTAATATACTGGAGTGTTGACAATTACATTTCTTTCTTTTTTTTTTTTTTTTACTGTATGAAATAGTCATTAGCAGTGGGTGATTTTTTTTTTTTCTTTTTAACTGAAAGGTGTCCAGTCATTGTGATCATTTTCTTGCTTTGATGCAGGTGATTTGCAGTGAGTAATTTTTCTCTGATGTCATGATGTCAAAATGACATTACCTTGCATGTGAACGCAATAGTTTAGTCTGAGCCATGTTCTGCTGTTTTTGAACCAAACAGTCTGGTACCAGTGTACATTATCCATGAGCAAAGAAATACATGTGGCACATTAACTTTCCACGGGCTGCGTCTGATCACGACTGGAAACCCATCAGGAAAAACAGCACTGTGTTTATTTTGTATTACAAGTATATTATCACATTATAAGAATGAATAATGTATTGTGATTAGACCACTGTTTCTTTAGGACAAAACTCAAAGTACTAATAAAATAATACTGAACCCGGAGAAAGGCTGGTTATTGCACAATGCATGAATTTTCCTGTGTTTTTTTTTTCTTTCTTTTTTTATTGGATGAGGAATTTATAGAGTCTCAGTGGAGGCGAATGTTTGATGCCCAGAAAGAAAAAGTACAAAAAAGCACAATAGACCATAAGAGGACTATATACAATAAAGTTAGCAACACAATGCAAAATAACATCTAATGGACTGCAGAGGCTTTTCACTTGAACCTTCTAAAAAAAAATACAGTGCAGAAACTTGGAGTGTGTCCTTGAGTCCATATGTTTAAGTAAGTAATTGATGAAATGTTTAACAAAGGAATGTCTGCCAAAGTATTTAAGTGTTGCAGTGAGTCACACATGCATAAGTTTGTATTCATATTATGTGTTATTTTGGTTCATTTCCCTGACCTTTAACACTTGCCCCAGAGATATGCAAATGCCCAAAGAACATAATGGCTCCTTTCCTGTGTAAAAACTAGGCCGTAAAAGAAGATAATTAGGGTTGTCATGACAACAGGGTTGAGCTGGCTGAAGGTGGCGTGTTCGCTTGCAGAACTTCAAACGGTATCAAAGCTCCACCAGAGCTGGTACATGAAATCTGGATTGAATTAGCGACAGACTTCCACAGCCTCTCTTCAAATTCAAGATCAATATAGAACAGCCCCTTCAAAAAAGGGAAAAAAGGAGAAAGAGCCTAGCTAGTCCTAGTCCAGACAGACCTAGCGATCTGGATTTCATTAGAGACAATTATCTTATCTGTTTCATCTCAATGCTGCCCCAAGGGCTGGCAGGCAGACCAGTGGGCCCTTTGCAGTTTGAGAAAGCCTGCAGCCAGCCAGGGCCCTGTGGATCAGGTCATTAAAACACTCCTGCCCCTGCTGCTAGTGATAAAATATTTTCATGCTTTTGTAAATAGATTTTCTTCTTTCAACCCCACAGGACATAAAAAACACAACTTTTCTTCTCTGGCTATCCCAGGATAAGGATGTCTTAAAATTTGAGAGGAGTCAGCCAAAACATTGTTAGTTTTAATCTCACGTGAAGCTGTATAACTCTGTTTTTCTGTTGATTTCCTCTTCCCCAAATCAGGATCTGGCAGAGTACGATTCAGAGGTTTTTAGTATCGGTACTGATACACTTTGGGTTCCTAAACAATACTATTTTTAAGCTGATTTCCAATTTTAAAGAAAAACAAATTACATTACACATTCTAGTGCAAATCTTTTTTTTTCTTGTTAACTCATTGCAGCTTGTGTCATAAAAAAATTAAACCACTTTACTACAATGTGAAGCTGTTTGTTGACACAATGTACAGTGGCCGACAAGGGTCAAACACACTGCAACTGCCCAGTGCGAGTCAGTTAGAGAAAACAGCTGCAAATAGCTACAGAAATCATATATATTCACAAACTCAAACACAGTCTAAAGGAGGTACAAAAAGAGGAATGTGGTGCAAATGAAAAAATGAACCGCAAGACACAAAAACACATGTATAATTATCAAATGGTCTGCAAATAGAGAAATAATGCAAACCAAGAAAACATCTGCAAATGAAAAACACCACATCACCAGTCATCACAACGGAAGTGCTCCAAACCTATATGGGGCGCTGTCAACAGAACAGGCCAATGCAAAGACACAGAGGATGGAGAGAGAGAGACAGAGAACAGCTACAGTGGGAACAAACTGAAGGTATGATGGACTGTGGTCATGTGACTTTTATTTGATTCTATTTGACATTATCTGTCGTCTATAAACACTGGCTGCAAGTTTGGAGCACTTCCGTTGTAGTGACTGGTTATACAGTGTTTTTTGTTTGCAGATGTTTTCTTGGTTTGTATCATTTCTCTATTTGCAGAGCATTTGATAATTACGCGTGTGTTTTCATTTCTTGCAGCACATTTTTTTCATTTGCACAACATTCCTCTTTTTGTACTTCGTTTCGACTGTATTTGAATTTGTGAATTTACAGAGTTTTTGTAGTTTTAGATGTTTTCTTTAACTGAGATGCATTGGGCTGTTGTGAATTTGGTCCTTGTTATCCATCGTAACAATGTGATTATTATTATTATTATTAATAATAATAATAATAATAACATTAAAAAAATACAAGGTCTTTTTGTGTGTGCTGTATAAACACTGATACTGATGAAATTTACCTGAAAATCTGTATCAAATGATGTCATAATATCATGCATAGAATCCCAGCCTGGTTTTCTGAAATACAGCATCATGATTATTTCAGATTGTTCATTTATCAGACAGGGGCAGTTGTTTGTTTACCTGCTTTACTAGTTTCAGCTACTTCCTGTTGCCTTTGTCAGAAGCATCACCCTGATGTTGCTGTGACATGTCTTATAGGCTGCTTCGATTTGTTGGTCAGACTAGTAAAGCGGGTAAACAAACAACTGCCCCTGTCTGATAAATGAATGATCTGCAATAACTATATATACCAGACAGCATCACGATTGGAGGAATAAACACATAAAAATAATATATGTGAATTACTTTCCTAATAAAAAAACAGAGGAGGAATGCTCTCATGAGTAAATATCATATAAATGTCAACCCCACCAAAACCATGTAAAAGGTACATGAGATGCCTCAGTCACAAAAAACACAATAAGGCAAAAACAACAAAAGATGCAATTTAGACCCAAATAAAGACCCAAACATCCACCACTGACCATAATCATCTACTGATCTGAAATGTTTCATAATCTTCGATCCATTAATCCTATCAATACATCTAAATAATTGGTGTAAAATTCAGTTTTTCATGTTTTCATGGTCATCAGATATGACCCATTTGGACATTCCGAGGCTCAGTGGTCACCGTGGAAACCCTGTCATCTTCCACAACATAGATTCACCAGTGAGACCATGCAATTGGATCAATGACAGTGAATGGATACACTTGTTTTTATGTTTAGTTAATGATACCTTTGCTGAAAAAGTTGTAGTTTGACCTTTTATGGACATCTACATGATCAGTGAAGTAAATATAGGAAAATACATGACTTTGACTGAAAAAATGCAAAATATCAAAATATAATATGGTAAGAATTGGTTCTAAATCCCTTAAGAAAGTTTAAATCTATTCATTTGTGAACTTCCATAAAAGTAGCACTTGTAGTTTATGGGTTAATTTAATTTAAATTATGCAAGAGACATAACAAAATGAAAATGTCATAATGTCACAAATCAAAACCAACCGACAAGTTGCAAAGTGATGGAAACAATGTGAAACACCAGTGGAAAAGCCAGCCAGCCATATGTTTGTTTATGCGTGTTAGCATTTAAACAGTTTGTTTTGCATGCCTGTTAGTTGGTGACAGTGTGTTACCGCCCAGACAACACTACTATTGTTGACATTACGTTGGTGCCTATGATTGACAGTTTCGTATACCATGAAAATGAAATGTTTTCATAATGAAAGAGTCAGTTAAAATGTACATGTGTGGCAATTCACGATCTATTCTATTCTTTTATGTCTTGAACTGAAAAAGTTTGGTTAGCTAATCTAAGCAGTTGGGTCTGTGCTGTAAATGTATTATGTAAGTCTGGAACCTGGTCTGATCTGTTCCTGTGCTTCGTCATCATCATGGAGTTTTGTTTGTCCACTTTGTATCACCAGTGATTTACACCTGTCAAATCACCATGTACAGCACAATTACGTATAATCATGCTGCTACTTTGGACAGAAAGACAGGAAAAATCAAGTCCAGGAATGATCTCAGGTAGTCCTGCTCTATAGCAAGCAGCATTAAACAAAACGTCAAATGTGGCTCAGGCTCGGCAACATTCAACCAACACTTGGGCTTTTGAGATGACCAAAGGGACAGCTTGGGTAATCTGTTACAGTCTAACTTAAAAAATAGCAGTTCATACTCGGAAAGGGATGCCCTTTGTGGTTAGGTGGGGGTGGGATGTTGGTGGCAAAGGAGCAGAGAGGAATATGAGGCCCAGGACCTGGAGCTGAAATTGAGAACCCTTCTCATCAGGGGTTAGGGATCATGGGCAGAGACTTCCCTTCATCACAGCTGAGCTGGGAAATGCAGAGGACAGCATGGGTCAGCCCAGACAGCCCACTGTGTGCCGTTACCATGGCAAACATCCTGAGGGCCAAAGAAAATAGTTGACAAGTACAATAATATGAGGTGTAATCACGAAGGTCAGTTGCCTGCAAAGCTCTGCCTCCACACTCAAGGTCCAATATTCAGCAAAAGTGAAAAAAGTCGGCATACTTTAAGGGAAAATTACTTAGTAATGTGGTCATTTTTCCCTCCATGTGTCTAGAAATCAGGAAACCTTGAGGGACATGCTCTAGAGACTTGACATGAGCAGCCACTGAGAGATTCCAGTCCACTTCCACAGCGAGATATTTATTTTCCGGTTCTTTGTACTGGGTGCCCTGCAGATGGAATCTAGCATCCTCTTCAAGGGGAAATTTTATGACTTATTAACTGTCAACAGTTCATAACCTCCAAGGAGCTATTAAACGTTCTCCTGTGGTCACACTAGAAAATGCCAGTGTTTGATTTGGCCTGGAAAGGTATTTGAATGTTTTTGCTCCTCTCCACCCTGTGTGCAAGTGCAACAAAATACTCAAATCAGCTTCATCGGATCATCAAGCCAAGATAAGGATAATAGTGTGTTCACTTTGTTTTCAAATTACAGAAGGCATAGTGTGGATTTATTGTCTAAGAGCATAGTTACTTACAACAGAAACAACACACAAATCACACAACAGAGAACACTTTATGATGATTCAACCCAACAAACATTCAATCACCTTGCTCTGTAATGATAAGGCGTTCTTTGTCTTTAATTAAATAGTTCTCGCAGCTGCAGGTGAATTACTTCAACATTTTCCACATTTTTTTCATTGAGCTATATCATAGCTATATTTGTACTTGAGAAATGGTGTCAGCAGTGTGACTAAATCATTTATCACTGGCCAAAAACAACCACGATGAATAATTGAGTCCAGATGTAGCTTATTCAAGCTAGATACCAGGGTTCATTTCCTGTCTATGCTTTGTAAGACAACCTATTACACCTCCCAGGCAGCTGCCGGTGTACTGGCCCAGCCTGAATATCAACACTCCTCAGGTGTCAGTGTCAGAATTATACTGCAGACTCCAACACTAGTCATTTCATTTTTGGTTAAGTTTAGTATTAAAGCAGATACATAAAGATAAGTGTCACTAATAATACTAATCTTACAATGAATCACCAAATTTCTGTTTAATACAAGGGTGATGTTGCATTTTTGTTCAGCAACATAAACTATTTCACCAGTATTCAGTCAAATCTCCATTAAAATATAACTGGTTATAAAATAAACCAACAAAACAAAAACAATCCTGAAGTAACTATTCTTTGCCGCGTTAGTTTTTACTTCTGGAGTTTTTATTCCTGTGCTATTATGTGAGCAAGTTACTTATTAAATTTAAGATCCAGAGTTATTCAGCAGATCAGATAATGATACCTCAGTTCAGTCAAAAAAAAAATGCCCTTGCCACAAACACGAAATTGTTGCTCACGTGTATAATAAATAATAATAAATGAGGAAAATAACACTATAGTGGGACCTGTTCCAGCATAAAACAGACACTTTTACATTTGGTATTTAAAGGTGGTATTTTGCTGCTGATACTTCTGCTCTTCTAATGTGTGAAACTACATATGTGACACTTGTACAATATATAGTTTTGTTACTTTACTCTAGTTCCTCTATTATCACATGCAGTAACTTTTTGTCAATCCACTTTAAGTTGAACTAAAAAAATGTGCTGTGGTTGTCAGACAATCCATTGCAGTATGGTATGCCTTACAGTCATCATAAAATTAGAAATAAAATTCAAAAAACACAAACAGTGACATATGCAAGTATACTCGCACGCAGTAGCAGTCCCCTGTTTATTTTATATGCTAAAAGATCTGGGAGGCCATAACTCTCCGGCTGCCTTAAAAGCATTCTCTTCCGGCCCTTTGGGCCCATGTGGTTGTAATTAAGTTCCTTGACTCAGCCACGCAGGTGACTGACACTGAGTGACCACTCCTCGGCACCCATGCATGTGCTAATGAAGCCGGGAACAGCACAGTTTCCTGGTTTTCTTTTACTTACAAAGACTGAAATATTCAGTTGTGTGCTCAATTGCCTCCCTTGAGTGTTGGACAACTTTGACAGTCACCAGTTATATAATGGACTGTATCTGCTGAATGTTTGGCAAGTTTAATGCTAGTATTTTTTACATTCTTTTTTGTGAAGAAACCTGGTTATTGTCAGATTTAGAGTGAAATGAAGTTGCATTTGCAGGTGGGAGCAACTCTGCTGTCTCTCAAACTGAGCTGTTATCCACGTTCTTACTGAAATCTGTATCCATCTATTTCAGCATGAATTGCATGCCAGTTTCAAAACAAATAAACACAGGCAAAGGAGGTTTTGTGTGGACAAAATCAATCTGTGCAGGGATGTCAGGATTGTTTGGAAGAAAAGGTAAATAGTGAAGCGGAGTGGCCTACGGACTTTAATGTAGTGTTTACACTGTAATTAGTCTTTGCAGAATGAGATTCCTGACAGAGGGTCTGAGACGGCGTGGCATGATAAAATAAACTCTAAACAGCAGTGTTTCAAGACATCCTCCATGGACCATAAACCAAGACAGCCTCCATGGACTAAAACCACCCCTCTCTAATTTTCAAAATGGGTGGTCGGATTTTTTTCATCTCTCCCTCTCTCACTCATTCTTCATTTCCTTTTATACTTTTTAACCCCTTTTTCTTCTCCCATCTTGTTTTTCTCCTCCTCTATATGCCTGTCGCCTCCTACCCCTCATGTCATTACATTTGCATTTTCCCTCCATTTACTTCCAGTGTTTGTCCCACAGCTTCCTGCTCCTTCTGGCCCAGAGTAAAACTGGGTTGGGGCTTCAACTTCCAGTTCTCTGCAGGCCCCTCCGGACCCTGAGTTGATGACACAGTCTACAACCATGCGTGCAGATGGGGGACGACTGGGGCTCATTGAGAACTGTGTCACTGTCCACCTGAGCAAACAGACCCGGGAAGCAAAGAAAGAGGGAGGGAGAAACTGGTAGGGAAACCAGGAACCAATTGGTGAGGGAGGGCTGGCAGAGTGACAGCCAATGTACAATAACATTAGTCTTCCGCTTTGGCCCAAGTGAGGGCTCCTTCTGGACACATCTCTGCCTCAAACTTTTCTTCTTATATTTTTTTTTCTTCTCTCTCCAATGGAAACACATTCCTGTCATGCCTCACTGCTGTTCCCTGTTTAGATTTCTCATTACAAACAGCATTACACGCATGGGCTGGAGCTGGCTGAAGCACAACCCATGGAAAGGCTGGGGACTTTGGTCGTTCACAGCCTCCAGGAGACATATGAAGGACTTAGGTCATCAAATGGACGCACGATAAACAGAATCACAGATATCAGCAATTTTACTCCCATTAGTTCTGAGGGAGAGGGATGTGATATATGTCCATCATGAAAAAGAGAATGGCTTTTGAACTTGAGTTGAACTCCAAACATTTGAGCATGTCTTTTCTTGTTGCAGAACTTGAAACAGAAGAGAAACCTTGGGAAATTTAACATTTTTCCTCTGATATTAAACTGCCATTCCATCTTTTGATTCTGAAACTTTCCTGTTATGCTGGGTTATGACGAACCCCCAATTTCCATTTAGACGATTTATGATTATGAAGTGAAGTTGCCTCACAGGATACCAGAACTTTATGGAAAGCAGACCTCCTTCTTCTCCCGCTGCTCTCTCATCTCAGTCCAAGTGCAGCACCAGAGGATTGGACCTGCTATGACTCCCCAGGCTGTCTGGGTATTGTTGACTGACACCTGACTGCGTCTATTAGTGTGACATGTTGGAGTTACAGCACAGTACCTGTACAGAAATGATGCAGAGGGCCCAGCAATCGTTCAAGAAATACACACTTTCTGTACTTGCCAATGACTTTTTCTTTTTTGCATTTATAGGGGATAAAAGAGATTTTCCTCATATAGCAGCCAATCAAATAAACTGTAACCTAGAATTGTACCTCACATTGGGTCCGTCTGAATATAGAACCAAAACACGTTTCCTACTCTCCTCAAGTTCCCATTTGAATGTTTTCCAAAAGCCCACACAGTTCGAATCTTTCATCCTCATCAAATCACAACCTAAATGAGCCTTTGCTTTTTTACCTCTTTGCCGTTGTGATGTGTTACTACCCATTACCTCAGTGCCAGAAGAAGACTTGCAGACAATCTGCTATCAATTTCTTCAAATCCATGGAATCACACTCTGTGCTGCAGCCAAGATATAAGTGATAACAGTAGACAAAATCTTTTGAAGATATGATGCGGACAATCCTTCAGAAGGGAATGTCTGTTGTCTTTCATGTATAGACGGAAAATTTATGTACAGAAATATCCCTGTTCTCTTTTAATCTTAGGTAAAACAATTTATTTGCTGAAGATGTGTTCAGATGACCAAGATCTATGCAATCAAGCATCTCTCTTTCATAGCGGGTTGTATTACACAGCACAATAACCAGACCGCATATTTGTACTTCTTTATACTGTATGTGGTTATGCTTGAGCATAAAATATTCTCTCTCTGTAATTTTATTTTTAGTGTCTCTTTAAACATTATTGGTGAAGTGAGTGTACATGCGGAAGAACAGAACATTGCCATTCACTTTTCTAATGCCTCCATATATGTATAAATCCATCTCAGCAGTGTTAGATCTTTGTTTTTTCTTAAATATAATGTTACCCATTCATTTTATAACCACAGCTGCTTATGTGACAATCTTTATGCCTTGTGTTTTTTTGTTTTTTTTTATATCTCCACGAAATGTGTCTTGAATGTGCGCTTTACAGTAGCTTTAACATAAATCCTTTATCCTGCTGGTTCAGAATGCAATGAAATGTGCCAGTACACGCTTTAAGCCCAGTCTTTTGCACAAAATGTACAGATATAAATAGTCGGGTAATATATGAGGTTTGATTTCCCTTCACTAATAAAGTGGCTTTGGAGGAAATTCTCCCCATGCATGTGAGCTGTCCAAGTTTGCGTCCTGAAGCTAGAGCTCAGACCAGGAATGAGAGAGAGTCGAGGCCACCTGTTTCCCACTTACTTCTACGAGACTCTTGGCATAATGCAGGCTTGTTCATGGCAGATTAACACCAGGCCATATGAGGTGGCAGTGCCAGCTGAACTTCAAAAAATGAGGGGAACTGCCATTAAGTTCAGTCCGCTGCAATCTGCGGCATCCGATGCATTTGTATCACATGATCCAAACATGTATGGTGATTTCCCACTATGTCAAAAGAAGTGCTTTGTCACGACTCTTAACACCAGTGTGGGTACACATTCCGGTCTGGTCGGGTAACAGATTCTTACATTACATTAGTAGTGTGTTATGTTCAGTCAACAAAATGTCTACACTGTGCTGTTCTGTTGAAACTGTGATGTAGCACTGTGGATCTGTCACAGTTCAGCCTCCACCCAAACTAGTCACACAACATGAAATCGTGGAATTTATTCGTTGTTATGAAATGTGTGGATTACACAGGGAGCACATGAAGAAAATACTTAATTCTTTGAAGTTTATTTATTGTCTGGGAAACATTTTTTTGCAAACTGGTCATTGTTCCAGTGAATGTAAACAACATCTGCCAAAGTAAAGTATAACAGCAACAACAACAGCTGACTTATTCTGATTTGTCTCCTACAACAGAAATATTTCATTCCATTCTCTACACTTTCATTTACATGTTGAATATTAAACATTAAAAGAGGCTCTGATCTATTAAATACATATTTAATCATACATCTTAAATGTGTTGTCTTGATTATAAACCCATTTGTACATTTCAGCATTTTTTGTATGTCATAAACACTGCTTAATGATGATAAAATAAGAATTCAGGGAAAGTGAAATGTGTTTATGAATCATAGTGTGCCGTTATATTGAAGAAGTTCATGTCTTTCCTAAATTTATGATCAGGACCCAAGAATGTGTCTTGGAGCTGTTTTTAGTGGGGTCAAAACTCAGTAAAATACATGACAACAATGTGATACATGAATTTATCTTTCTAATTAAAATAGTGTATGATTTGACGGCACCAAAGTCATATGAGGTACAAAGGAGATGCATGTACCAAGATAAAAATAACATAAAAAGTACAATAAGATGAAAATGGTACCAAAGATACGGCAAAACATAAAAGAAAGCAGGATAAATATGATGGAAAAGATGCAAAAATCATAAAACAAAAAACAAAACCATAATAGCAATAATTTAAAAGACAAGAAAAAATAATATAGTTTTAAAGACATTTTAAAAAATGACATAGTAATTCAAGGTGTGTTTTGGTGAGAAAAATAGAAGTAAACTGCTGCATCGGAGTTCAAGTGTGATAATTGCATGAAATTTAACATAAAACCTCCCATATTAACCATCTCACACATCCATTTTAGTGTATTTGAGTGATGACATTGTTTGGACATTGTGCAGATGTGCAAACATGGCAGCAGTGGCATTAATGGAGCACGGAGCTCTGCTTTTCCCACTGTCTCTGACCTGCTACTCAGTTGCACCAACACGTGCCTGTATCCACACACAGATGTTTCCCTCAGAGATTAGCCTGTGATATAGTGCGTAGCTTGAAGGACAATCAACTCCCTTGCATGCAGATGCCTTGGGGACCTTTCCAGGGGCCCTCATTTTATTCTCTCAATATATAGTGATAATGAGAGAGCCCTTAAACCCTCCTTGAAAAATATTTCCCTGGAGCTATGTTCCCTGAGGCTGCATTCCTCATACCATGCTTTCTTCTGCTTTAAATCTCCTGGAACATGTTGAGATATAAAAGTTTAACCACAAGGCAGAATTGCAAGAAAGGATTTGTCCCTCAATCACACAGAAAAAGGGTATTTGTTGGATGATTGCATACTTTGGAGACTGAAAATGGATGTAATCTGAATATTTTAAAGAAACTCTTTTCCTCTTAAATGTGAGATTATCATTATTTTACTATAATTTTCTGTAGACATTAGCTCACTGTGTATCCATTATTGTTAAGCTCTTTGTTAACACGTATTATTTGATCATGAGACAAACCCCAGGGGTCCATGGTCACAAGCCACAAATGGCAAAATCATAGTCGAGCTGAGCTGAATCTCACTCGAAACAGTCTCTTGGCATGGGTTGGAGGAGAAATCACAAGTCTTACGAGCCCTAGGGGTGTCTTTTTGCTTGGCGTTGCATTCAGGCAACACTTACAAACACGTCCTGTCCAACTAGCTGGAGAGCAGCAGACTTACTTTATGGGCTCTGGATTGGACGGTGTGAGGGAGGTAGGCATGTAAAAGTGCCTGCTCGCAAGAATCAAAGAGAAAAGACGGCATCTCATGGACGCCAGAGCCCCACTGATGGGACTCTCACAAACAGGAGAGGCCAAGTTTGCCAGTCCTCATCTCCTCAGAGGAGAGGCCACTTCCCCGGGCCACTGCGGTTCCTCAGTATCACCTATCAGCCGGGTCAATCAGTGGCTGAGATAAAGCAGCTCCTAAAGCCGGATGGTCTTTGAACACAGCAGGAGGACAACTCCCCCAGGTCTCTTATCTCATTAAACTTGAAAAGGTATATTAATCCTCGAACGGCTAAGATAACAGTATAGATGACACTAGTCAGAGAGACTGACAGTAATATAAAGGCTATCTATGCCAGGTCATCAAAGTTTCAACTCTGGAGACTTAGAGGAGGAGATGTGGAATTCATTGTCTACACACGAAAGGATGTTTTTTTAGAGTGTTGTCTCCTGTGGGTCAGGTTGTTTTGTGTGAAGAGATTACCAAGGTATTAGAGAAGACAACACATATGCCTTTTGAGTAAACAATAGAACAATGTTTCCAAATGTTTACTAACAAATCTGTTGTGAGGTTATGCAACCTGTCCTTGATTATACACAAACTACTACATAGATTTTCATGAAACGTAGGAGATACAAAAAACAAAACAAAACAAAAAAAAAATTCAAAAGCCTCTTAAATTTTGGAGACAATTGATCAAAAGTTTAATCTAACTTAGAACTTAACATGATAACAGTCACTATAATAAAAGAATAACTGGTGGCATTGTTTAAAAAAAAGAGAGGGGGGCAGGCCATAATTTGTGGTTTGTTTGTGGTTTAATAATATTGTGAGAATGATTAATCCAGCAGAAATAAGTTGACTGCAAACACATCTGACATGAGTCTTTCTTGCCTTATTCAAGATAAATTTTTCACACCAGAATCCAAAAACCCTCTTTTCCTTTCACTGCCAGTGGTGAATTGGCACTGTCTTACATCTAAAGCATGGTTAGGAGCACGTGGAAAGAAAAACACCACGTTGTAAAACCAGATGCCAGGCTTATACAAATCTTGACATGCACACACACGCATACACGCACACAAAAAAGCTGGAAAATTTCCCTCATGGGTTGTGTTTTAGCCCTCTGTCATCATCAACTTTGGTGGCCAAGGTTTGAAGTAGCAGAGGTTCATCTAACAAATGATTTCCTCATTTACCTCGACTTGTGAGGAATACACATTTATACACTGTGCCAAACTGTAACATAAGCAAAATGATGAAAAGCTAAACCAATCTGATTTGTTAGCAGTTAACATCAGACAAATTCTTCATAGTTGTTCATATGATGTAAATACAGCTTAGGGCCACTCCCTTTTATTTCATCTGTGCGTCAGTTCACCTGGTAGAAGAAGACATACTGTATCTGACCTCTGGGATGCCATTAAAACATGCATCTTAAGTACAGAGATTTAATAAGCTACTGTAGATGAGCATGTCTACTGACCCATGCATTAGACTGGAGTCCTGTGAGTGCTTATAAGTGAACGCTAACATGGAAAATTGTGTAAAACATGTAAGCTGACAGCTTTGGTGAGGTCATTAGTTTAGTAGTAAAGTGTTCCTGTACATCTTTGATCCTTTTGGTATCTGTACCAATTTTTTATCCCCTGACACCCAAAATCCTCTGACTGTTTTTCACTGGGAAAGAACCAAAACAGTCCACTTCATCAAAGTAAGACCGCATGGCGCCAAGTCAACTATCTCCAAATTAGACTGGATTTGCTCTTCTTCCAGCCGTGTTGAACTTTTCCTTCCTGTTCAGTTCCAGCGTCAATAAAACATATTTGCCTATAGACCCAAAAACTGGGGCCAGTGTGTCACAGAGATAGACTAAAGCTTAGATCTCCAAATGGATGTCTAAATATATCTGTACAAAGCTGATTAGTTCTTTTAAGTAGGATTAATTACAATGGAGTCTGACAAACGACAGAGTAAACTGAAAAAAAACATGGCTGTTTGTTCTACCCCTTCACTTCACTCCTACACTTATTTGCTTTTTTACTGTATGCCGATAACTTAAATAACTCTGGATGTCAGGTTCAAGCTAGTTAACATAAAGTATCACTGATAAAATTACATATTTGCAGCGTTTTTTTCCTTTCAAATATTAAATAATTACCTAAAATTATAATGTTTAGAACAAAAAATAAAGAAGATGTAAAGATATGTACTTGATATGTTTACACACGTGATAGGATGGAGTTATGTGACCTTTAGAGGGAGTAATGAGTCACTCTGTCGGTCTCCCATGGTGAAGAAAACTAACACCATATGACTTTTGACCAAAGTGATGAGATGGCATGAGAACAACAAAGAAACAACTTTTAACTTTGGTGACTTTGACAAAGTGATAAAAGCTAGAAGCACCGTTGTTGTTTTCACAAGCTGATGCTGAATTGACAGGGTTTCTTTGACTCAGGTGAGTTTGATCATGAGGCTTATGGGGGTATAAATTTGTTCCATTATGGTATGATGTTCACTAAGCTAACAGTTATGATGTAAACTATCGGCTGATGGAGCTGGTGGAAATTATACTGACTGTTATTATAACTGACTATGAGTTTTATTTTGAAGAAGAAAACGTGATAATACCAAATATTCACAGTGTGCAAACAACCTTTATTCAGTGTGTGTTACAGTCTGTGGATACACGTTGTTGATCTGTCTGTGGTTTTAGTTTGACATCACTTTTAACCCCTTCAGTGCTTTGTATTTCTAATTGGTTACTGTGGTTTAACAACAAATTATGACCTACATTTTCTTTGAAATGTAAAACTTAAAATTGGTTTAACACTATGGATCAGTCTAAAATGCCCCTATGAAACCTGCCCCAAGTGTAAATGATAGTTGTAGTGACTTCAACAAAAACGAGTCACTGAGAGGCTGAAGACAGGGCTTACATTTGTCTAACGTGCTTAGCAGGGAAAAAAAAAAATCCAAGATTACAAAATATGCATAAACTTTTATTAATGAATATGGATATACAAGCAACCTATGATATGATGTGATCACAGTGGACAAAGAAAATAGCAAGAAAATAGTGACAAATTAGTGACAAATTAGCAACAAAATAGCGGTCCACAAAAAATATGGCATCCCTACTCACCCTCTCTCATTTGTTCTCCACAGGTGAATAGCTGCCTATATATAATCTTCCCCACCCATTTCCATGACCTACTTATGAATAATCAAACAAAAATGTACCAAACAATAAACAATATCTTAATCAATAAATGTAAATGTAATGTAATAATAACAAAAATACACCTAAATTGATTCATGGCTCCTACAATAGTCATAGCCTGAATAAAGCTGACAGCTCTATCGCTTGCTTTGCCCAGTTGAACTTGGTCACCAACACAGGTGTGTACTCTCCAAACAGCAGCTAAAGCCAGTGGGGATCTTCAGGTATTTAGCAGCATTGACTGTTCTGTCCAACACTGGGAGAGGATGAGTTGACATCTATTGATGAGAGGCCACAGAGCAGAAGGATTACGCAGCTGTTCTGTGTTATCTACTTTCTGTGGCTTTTACTCATGACCCAGGGCTACCAGGTGGAAGTAAGGCCACTCATCAAACTCACACAATCCTTTCATACTGGCATTATCATTTTTTTCCTGTACTTGTGGCACGTTGTCACATTATCATTGATAAAATCCGCCTCTCTTAAACAACAGGTTATTTCTCCTCTTTTTATTGCTTTCAGGAAACAGTGAATTATTAAACTATTAACTAACACAAAGAAGAAAGATTGCTTCACATCTTTTTTTTGTTTGTTTTTGACAATCACAAGATTTGAAGGTCAATTCACATATTTGATTTTGATATTTTTAATTTAACAGAGTAATAAATATAATTCAGAATTTAATATCATTTTATAATATCAATAAAAATAAAATGAATAATTATGCACACATTTATGAAATGCATATTTACAAGTTAAATGTTAATAGTATCTTAAAATCACTATATTTCATACATATTTATCTCAGTATGTTTTTTCTGGATATTGAGCAGTTATGTAGTTGTTTCTAATTAGCGAAGAAATCACTCAGCATTTGAGAAAAGTGTGTCATATTATGGCATGTGTAGTTGGACAGTAAAGTCTGACTGCTTTCCAAAGTTAATCCATTTCCCTTCTGCTGATTTTTCTCATCAAGAGCGACTCATCACCACTTACCAAACCCTCACATTACTCAATCAAAAATGTAAAAATGAATGAAGTTGAAACCAAAGACTTATTTTTTGGTTATTCTGTTCTAAACTATTAAATTACACAGAAAACCAAATATGCCAAGAATGAAAAATACAGAAATACATCAACATTAAATTATAGTCAGTAACAATCTCACATTTTAATCATTATAACCCATAAATGTTTTACATTTTAAGGTTTTTTTGGGACTCAACAGAGAACTTCAGTTTCAATTCTTCACTAGTCTCAGTATAAAACCGAAACCAATTTGCACCTCATTAGCAACTCTACAGGTATCTTTTCTCTCTGTGAACCACAATAACCCCAGGATGAAAATATATATGAATGTAGCCAGAAGAAGAGTCCATCTGGACAATTACTGACGCAATTACTCTCCAGAGGAAACTGATTTTACAGGGTAACTTCTTCTGAAAATTGTGTATTCTGTACCAAAGTGTGTTGCTCTCTGACTTGGCCTCTGCAGGTTGTTGATTTGCTCTTGTCACTGATTTTCTGGTAGTGGTCCGGGGAGTAGCAGCAGCGCTTGTTGAGTGTTTTGTTGAACCATCTCCAAATGGCTGCTGGCTTGTGTCAGTGATTATCAAGCTCTGATTGCATTTTGGAGTTGACCTACTCTGAGAGGATGATCGTTGGCGTGATGCGCATGAGGGTTATATTTTCTACAAATATGGATGGTTCTAAATACTGATAAAACTCCTGAAAATCTAGTCGAGGAGTCTCCATTCTTTGATGAGTAGAAGACAGTGTTTCGTTCAATACCTAGTTTTTGGCATCCACTTCAATCTGTGTTAATCAGATGGAAAGAATGAACACACTGACCATCTTTTGGCAGTGGTGAGTGGAAATTAATAGGGGGAAACTGCCTGGAGAGAATATATTTAATTTACAGGCACCTATGTTTTAGGATTTTGAAAAAAAAAAAAAAAAAGGGGGGGGGCTACATCATAAAAAGAAAACAAGAGCAATGAGAGAAGTGTGAGGTTTTAGGTCTTGTGCACGTCAATGTATGCAATATACAAGCCCAGAGGTTCCTAAATGTTGACAAAAATCCAGTTCTCACTAATGGCTTAAACATTGCAACATATTTTATGATTTGGCAGTGCAACAACACATGTACACATTGAATTATCCCTGTTCAGCTGTGATTCTTTGCTGATCCCTGTATATTAGAAATAAAGCTCTGTGGACTGCCCCTTTGAGACTGTACACTGTGCAAAGTCATTAAAATATCACAATATGTGGTATCATTAACATCATCCATTATACTTTCTTACATGTATGTACAACCTGCATCCAAATGCCTAATTTTTATGGCACTGTGGGCGATAAAAATACAGGCTTCACTTAGAGTCTAATCCATTTAGAGGAAATAGTTAGGCTTGTGTTTTCCTTACTTCCTTACACCTTTAAAAATGCTTGTTTGCTTTTACAACTGGCTCTGTGGGCAGCTGGGGAGGGGTAGTGCAGATGGATTTGGGATTCATTATTTTTTCTGCCTTTGTAACAGCTCATTTAAAATCACAAGGGCCTGAAGCCCAAGACAGATGGAATCTACTTAAGAAAGAGTCAGTGTCCAATTTAACTCAAATACTTCCTAATGTGAAGAAACTCTACACCTCTGTGAAAATACTTCTGGACTTGTCATGATAGTTTCATGAAAGAGTGCACCTAGAATATATTGTTCTGTGTGATACGCTATTTACTACAGTCAGCGCAAATCCACAAAGTCTTCTAACTTGGGCAACATTATCATTATAAAGACTCGTGTCTCACAAAAAGCAATGTTAGACTGCGAGTGAACTTTTCCAGTCTCATCATTGTGTGTATAGCATATCAAGCCGGTCCCATGAGCTAAGCTTGCTGTGAAATTGCTTAAGCTAGGTTTGAAAGTATCCGTGCAAGTCGTATATCATTCGCTCGCAGCTCACCTTATCTTGACTGTTCTAATACTACCACAAGAAGCCTGGCTTGCTCACATCAAAGAAATGTTTTGGAAAGCTTCTTAAGCTCCCTTTAAAGGGTTACATAGATCCCCTGAAAATAAAGAGCTGGGTTAGAGGGACTCAGTGTGGGAAAAGCAAGCTGGGCTAATGATTTAGGCACTTTATTCGCGAAACTCATGCAAGGAAATTCTTGGATTTCGAGAATGTTATTTGTATAGCAACAAACAAGTTTTGGGAAGTTTTTTTGGTGGATGATATTGAATGTTTAGAGTACTCTCAAACTCCTAAAGCAATTAATAAATAATCTGCAGAAACATAGGAGGAAAACAAACTTTATTTTAAAAAAGAAAGGTTTATCACACAAGGCAAAAAAAGAGAAGAAATGCAAACTGCTATGAACAGACCACAGGACCCCCACCCTCCTCCACCACCCCCCCACTGGCACCAAAGGGGTTCTCGTTACAACCAAATCAAAGAGCAAGAGAGAACAAGCCTCACATTGTTCTGATTGTGTTTACTTACACTACAACATTAAAACCGGACAATCTGAAGGTACAGTATAAGACAGACAGTTTTGATTTTCACATGAATCCAAACACAGAACCTCATACTAGCATTGTACATTTAGTCGACAGTACAAATGAAACAGGAAGGTTTACGGCTATGCAATACAATTGACTGATCACTTTAAGACAGACTATACATGTTGCAATGGGCACTTTCAGGGGAAAACAGGCTCAAAAAAAAAAAAAAAAAAAAAAAAAAAAAAGCAAGGTCCCAACCCGGGTTTTTTTTTTTTTTAAGTAACATCAAACCTGCATGTTGAGGTAAGCATGCCACTGGGGAATACTAAGGAAGCGATTCCCTTTAAAAAGGACTCCCTTAACCATATCCCCACTCACTTTGTAATTCGCCTTGACAGTAAATCAATTCTCAAGCCTGGCCCCTTGGACTCCTCCAACCCTAGGTCCTCCTCTCTCAACATTCCTGCACACATGAATCACTCCAACTCCTGGCTTCTAGAAGGCATTTCCTGCCCGGCCCTCTCTCTCTCTCTCTTTCTCTCTGTCTGACTCCTCTGCTGAAAGCTGGGCAGGAACCCGGCTGAGCTTTGATTTGGACCCAGAGGGAGAGAGGGAGGAGAGCTTGGCTTAACACAGGGTCCTGGCTCTGAGACTTCTGCAAGAGACACGGAGACTCGGGATGTGTTGGGAGATGCCTGCACACCCAAGCAGGGATTTAGTGCTTTATCCTTCAAATTGCAATATGAGCAGCGGACCATATTCCAATGGCAATATCACTCCCAGTGCAAAAGTCTGCCCTGAGGGAGCGTCCTCTGTTAGGATTTAAGTATACATTCTCTCTAGGACAGATGTTCATTATTTCAGTGCTGAAAACACTAAATATTGAACATCATCACACATTGTTAAAAACAACATACTATTTAGTGTTTTAAATCCTTTAATTAACACACCGTAAGGACTTCATGATAACTTTAAATGTTGAAGTGGATAGAAGAGCATTCATATCTTATGGCAAAAATGTACATAATTGTAACATAAGTTAGCTCTTCCAAACTGTACACCTGTCCAACCCTTCTAGAAATCATCTTTGATGCTAAATCCACAGTATATATACATGCAACTTTTCCAACAGACTCGAGATGAGCAAAGCAGCTTTAAAAAAGAATGGTCTAAATTATCTTCGTATTATATACACAAAAATGAAACGTACATATTTTACAGAGATCACTACACAAAGATCACAAACAAAAAGTCTTAGAGAGTGGGATGAGCGAGGCTGCAGCTGAGTGAGAAGGGATCTTATGTTGTGACACGGAGAGCTGGCCTACTGTGCAAGAGCTGCTATGTGTGTGTAAATGCACATGTTTGTAGAGACAAGTTTATCTGCGAATGTACGAGTGTGTGATCTTATCCTCTTCCCTTCTTAGATCATGGCTCTTATCACCAGTCTGCCTTTGACCTGGTGAAGGTAGGCGCTCTGCTCTGACTCTAAACTTTGATTGGTCAGGGCCTCATCCTCGCTATCAACCGGTTCCTCCTTAACCTTGATGACCCCACAGTGAGCCTCCGGCAGCTCACTGCTCGAGCCGCTGCTGCTGCTGCTACTGCTGAGCGTGTGTTTCCGGATGACTCCTCCAGGGGGCAGCCTGTCCTCCTGCATGCGCTCACTATACTCTCTGTGCTGCTCCTCCTGCTCTTCCTCTGATTCCTGCAGGTGTGCACTGGGCTGACGTAACTGCTCGATGGACTTGGATAACAGCTGCAAAACACATTGGCTCCATATTAATGATGACATCCTGCAGCCAGTTTGGAAATCAAACCTTTATCAGTGCAAGGCAGAAAAAAATCAATTTGAGGTTCCTATCATGCAATCTAAAGTTAACAGCATGCAAATACATCAAAAGATGCACTTAAAAAAAAAAAAAAAAGAAAAAAAAAAGAAGTCAGTATGTGCCATAAATACAGCTCAGTCGCTCCAATACCAATAATTTCTTCTTCTACGTTCTACATTTAATAAGGATCACACCGATTTTCAGCATATCTGTGTATGAAAGTTCAATTAAATACCTCAGGCAATTCTCTAGCATGTTTTAATTAAAACATTTCATTAAAACATTACTTAAATAGCCAATGTTTCCCAAAGATTCTTAAAGATGCTATAAACCGGAGCAACTTCATACTTTATACATTTGTCATAAGCCACAGAGGAATTCGTGTAAAGTTCTGTCTTGACTAAAAACTTGGATCATTCACTTTTGTTTATTTGGATACTTTTGCCACAGCAGTTGCTTGTCTTCCGGGGTCCACACATCTATCATACACATATGCACAAACATAGAAATATTCCATCTGAACAGCAACCAACCTAGACTGATGCCTGCATAAACATAGTTAGTGTAGGCACGATAAACGGAGAAAAAAGTCATGTGAGGTCATGCTTTGTCAAGTGATGTTTAGGTGTCGCTGTCATCGTCTTCACTGGCACTCAATGTGACAACTCTGCCACAAGGGGGCTCCAATAACAGGCCTGAGAGGGGCTTACCCTTGACAGCTTGCATTCAGTATTACTGTCTGCAGAATGTAGGCCTTATATAAATACTCCATCAGCTATAGGAATTAGCCTCTTTAGTTTGGCATTAGTAAACAGTGTTCAAACCTCTTCCTAAAATCCCTAAGCTCTTGTAAATTTCCATTAGTGCCCCCTACTGTTGCAGACACTGAAGGGCGTTTAAAAACAACCGCAGACAAGCCTCTGCTAGGAAATTAATTAGGGCAATGTTTCGGAGATCCCTCTCAGTAAACACTGAGGGCTCATCCCTGATTAGAGGCCATTTATAACCTCCACTTAAAGAGGCTTTACTTGCGATCTCATTGGCCTGAGTGATCAGAGCAGGGCTTGTTCATGTGTTTCTAAACAAGATGACATTATTATTTCAAAGCTCTTTCTAAATCAGAAACCTTCTCAAAGCTCACTTCAGCTGATATTAAGTAGTCTGTACCTGATATTAGAACTATTTGTGCTACTTAGCAATGACATGTGTTCATTATTTTTCAAGTTAAAGAGTGAACTGAAGAGAACTTACTGTTAAAACTTCCATTTATACTGTAGAACTTAACGACTGTTTGTAGTTCTTTGTCCATTTTATTACTTCTCGGTAAGTAATGCTCTATGGTTCCCAGGGCTCTTTCAAGGCCCAGCTTTGGGACACATCAGTATGTGAGCTCACACAATGCTGCCTTTCACAGTGTCTGCCACCTCACACACGTCCCTCACCAGAATAATTACACTCTGTGTATAGCGAGGTCACCTCGGCCAGCTCACAGAAACACAAATATTGCCACAGAGGAACAAAATGTATTCTGAGCACTTTTTCCTTCATTTGAACTTAGCTGAATTGAATTTCACAGAGTTAGCATGTGAACAGCGCTGATGCCTTAAGCTATGATAACAGAATTAGTGCAGGGGAAGCATTTCTTCCCCCATTTGAAGTCAGGTCGAAGTTCTTTGCTTTGCAGAAATAACACCAGGATTCCAGGGAAGGAACAGACTAGGACGCGAAACTGTAAACTTGAGCTACCACAGTTGCTTTTACAAAAGACTAAAAATAGATCTGCATTTGTGTGTTTAAAATGATTAAATCAGACACCCTGCAGCAAAATAAGACCTCATGAGACCTTAAAAGGAATACAGAATGCTGCAAAAAGCAATCTGAAAGTCAAAATCTTCCCTTGTGATTTGAATATTGATGAACGGTATAATACCTTGTTTATATGGACCTGCTGCTGGTACTGTTTCTGCTTCTCCAGGAAGTGCTGGTGTTGCTGCTGGATGACAAGTTGGGCCAGTGTGTTTTGAGGCAGCGGCGCCGATTGGGTCCTGTTCAAGGGCCGGTGTTTAGGGAGTTTGGGCCGACTGCTGGACGGGCGTTCCTTCATGGCCAGAGGGGACTGGGGGTGGGATGGCATGGAGCCTGGACCTTGACAAAAGAATATCAGAATGCTTAGTAGGTATTTCTGACTAAACCTACACTGCAAATGTGCTGAAAAAATGTATTTGAAGCTTGAATGCAACACTCAGCACTACAGTGTTTTACGTCAAGACTTACCGGAGGAGAGCATCTTCTGCTGCCTCATCTGCTCCTTCTGGAGGAGGTGTTGGAGAAGAGCCTGATGACTGGGGCTCACCTTCGACTCCAAGGCTGTTGGAAGGGGTACGGGGCCTAACAGATGGCTTGGCAGTCCATGCTTGATTTCTGTTGAGCTGTCTTTTAAACCCATGGCAGCCTGAAAGAAAACGATGATGAATCCGTGGTTATTCTTTGATTAAAATCACACATATTATGTAGTGACAAAGGTCATGCATAAAATATATCAAATCTACCCATAACATTCTAACAAATAAAATAATTTAATATGAAGTGGTGTTTGTGAATCATAAGGACATTGCATTAACAAATCAAAGACTAAAGAACTTTGAAATCTGAGAGTATCAATGGAAAGAGTCTGTGCAGCTGGTGAACAGGCCTCTTTGGAATGTGCCAGACAGCTAAAAGATGATATATCATGCGCTATGTTATCGGGAATTGCACTTGAGTGGACTTGGACTTTTTAAAAGCTGTGATAAATGAGGTAATAGAGGAAGATAAGAGCATGCCTGACACAAGACACTGCAGAACAATATTTATCTAAAGGCGATAAAATCATTTGGGGCCACAGGTCGCTGACCCGTGTTCATATGTTGAGCCCAAACAGCCACTGATGGCAGGTTTCTCTGCTAGTGGACCAAAAACCTGCCATCACCAAATCAGTAAACTGATGTGTGACGTTTTTATTTTATTTGAATCAAGCAGGTTATATGAGTATATCTGTAAACATTTGTACTTACGTTAATGGGTGAGGATGCAGTTGAAAGCCCCAAGGAGATGTTGGGTAAGGAAGGAGATGTGTATAAGCTCAGCATTGACACGGAGCCTTCAGGTCGGAATAACCTTGGCTGTGAAGGCCACCGCTGAATCAAACATGCAGGAGACAGAAACATTTAGGAGGAGATGACAGATTTAGAAATCCCACTATGGACAATTTCAAAAGGCAACAAGAGCAGTGGCATAAACTTTAACGTACTATGAAGAACAACAGCCCTCCTTGTTGAAAATGAAAAAGTATGAGATTTTATGATGGATGATAGAAAGGAGGGGTAGGCGGGACAAGTTTCCTAGAGCTTTACAGAGTGGCACTGATGAAGATGAAATGCTCAGCTATTCTAAAATATTGCAACCTTCTAAATGTACCCCTCAGTTCTTTCCCTCTCAGCCTGCCGCCTGTTACGACTCCCCGGTCCCCACCCTCAGGCTACTCTCCCAGAGAACATCAGCACTGGGGCATATTTCCTGCATCCAGCAGAGCAGCCGACCAGCATGTGGTTTAGGAACAGCCATGTTTATCCTTCCAACCCCTACCAGTACTCAGTGACCTGTATGTGGATATCCGGCCCATATTTGACCCGAGGGACCCGTTCCCTCTGAAAAAGGATACCTAATGTAACGGTGCACAAACATGCCTTGCTTTTGCAACAGGCATGAGGTCCACGGGCAGCCGCACAGTCCACCAATGACTTTCATGAGAGCCTCAACTTGGGCTGATACAATAGCAATCCAGTGTGTTTATGTTGTTAGCATGTGGGTGTCTTTGGCTACCAGTGCCTGGGATATCAATTAAAATCCACAGTTTGTCTGTCTCCCTAAGCCCCAACCTCCAGCCCGATGTCAGGGCGTCTCACCCTTCCCTGTGTCACCGGAGGTCCCTGGGAGAGTAAACAACGATGGTTAAGGAAAACACAGCTGCTCTGCTAAGATTGTTCAGAGATGTGTCATATCTGCCACCCGTTATAATGGCCTGCTTTGTAGGCTTGGTCCAAGGGGAGCCCTGGTCAGTAACTGAGCCATGAATCTATTGGGAAACGCCTCAGAACAACTCAGCACAGGCATGGAGCCAGACCAGTGACAGAAATACAATGACAAGCCAAGAGCAACCTTACAGCCAGTGTTTTGTTTTGTCTTTTTTTCACAACATAAAACTAGATATCTGGGAAAAAATGAGAGGAAAAATGTGTGGTTAAGAGTGCTTTCATTCCCCTGCTTTATGTGCCACCTTTATGAGAACACACTTAGAGGAATCAGACATTTAGGCCAAGCTGTGCCTCTTTAATGTCAGTATTGGGGCTTTTTTCACTGGGGTGTAACAGACACAGGACAACTGGTTGGTTTTATAGCTGTAAGCTAAAAGGCCCTTGTGCCTTGACAGAAAACTATATTTTTGAAATACTGATAAATCGCATTATGAGCAACATTGTCAGAAAGCCTTTTTAGTTCATTTTTGGCAAATCAAGAACCTGGTTTCTAAAATTACCTCAGTTTTTGTGGTCGTAGGCAGAGAGGAGGGTCCGTTTTCAGCCCCCAAGGCACTGGATGCTCCTATGGGAGAACTGGGGCCGGAGCCGGGGGCGCTGTTAGTGGGCGTAGAGTCTAAAGAACATCAAGGAGTTAGACACAGTATGCATGCTCACACTCTGCACACAATACACAATGCATGGAGGCTTGGCATGACAGCTGCAACCTCACAACACTTAAATATGTACTGTCGTGTGTGCTTGATTACCATGGTCTTTCTTACAACAAAGCATGATATGCTACTGCATTTCAAAATGCTGATTATAACATACAGCTCTGGTGTACTAACGTTAAGATAAAGACATGTCCTTTTGCTTTCTAAGTACATTTTAAACACTACATGACAACATGCTCACAATCTGTCAAAAGCTGTAAAAGAAAAAATACTACTTGAAATCAAATCAGATTGCATCATACCCATTATCTCCAGGGCTCTCTTCTTGTAAGGAGTCATGATGTTTCCATCTTTCCTCTTAAGCATCGGGCTGCTCCTCCTCTCCGCTACTTTTTGTTTCAGTCTGGATCGTACCTTCAGGTTGGGCTCAGAGGCTGAAGGAAATAGGAACAAACTTTGAGTGTACTGTGTGAGTGACTTGTTTTATAGAGTCAAACAGTATGCTTTCATACAACATAAGTGTAATAAACATTACAGAAAATAGTAAATCATAAATAAAAGAAAACTAAATGAGAGAAGAAGGCTATAAATCTGTTAAAAAATAAGCAATGTTGTCACATTTCAACATGTAACATTTTCAGTTCCAGTGAAACTCAGAGCAGGTTTCAGATAAATTAAATGAGTCAGGATCGGGCCCATTTCCACCTCATCTGGACTAAATTAGGTTGAGAAACACACCGGCTCTAAGTGAAATAGTCCGCTACCTGCCGCCCTGGTGACCACAGTCTGATACAGTAGCAACAGTTAAACTAACACAAAAACATGGCAGATGTTTCAAGCTCTCCCCACGCCCACTTTCTACTAATGCAAAACAGAGATACCCAAATACACAGTCCGAACACACTCCTGAGCTGCATTCACACTCTGCCTGGACTCAACTGATCCAGACTCACAAATCATATCCATGGCTGTTGATAGAAATACTGACGTCATATTTTTTTACAATGGACATAATGCTTTGAAATTTTTCAGCTGGTAGTAAAGATGGATTTTTACAACAAGTTTGAAAAAGCAATAAACATTTTTTCCTTCTTTTGATTACTTATGCAACCCATTTACTGAGCACAGAGGCTTCTTTATGGGACTGATCTGACTTACACACAATTATCATCAACACAAAATTAAGAATTTACTTTTTCCTGAGATAAAATGGGGTTGTACGAGCATGACATGTCAGATTCAGCCAACTCTCATAACTTCAGAAAATGGAAAATCCCACGTAAACATCATGAATGCTTCCTGTACTGTCAGTTCTATTAAACATTTGTCACCAAATTATGAAGTGTATTAAGTTCATAATTTCCTAAGTTTTGAAATATAGTCATTCAGTGAAATCTTTAGAATTATAATCAACTAACAACACATAATCCTCACAAACATAATTGTGCTTGAACCTACAAAAAATATATCAAATTGAGAAACTTTCTGCAGGTTTCTACTACTTCTCCATTTCATTTTAGAAGGAAAGATTGCACTCTTGCAGCTACGTTTTACAAAAAATGTTGGCGATGACAATAGAGAACAGACAATATCAAACCATTCTTTCTAAAAAATATGACTCGCTGAAAGGTTATAAAATGAGAAAATAAAAATGACTGAGTACAGGGACTAAATGATTAAATAATGAAAGCATCAATTGTGTTTTTGCAGGTAAATGCTTTTGTGTGATTGTGGAGTCGTGTTCTTGTCTAGTCACTGTGACAGTGACTCACTAGGTCAACATGGTCTCATATGGACTTCCCATCAACCCTTTGGACAAGGGATCCCACAGGCAGCATTACACACTCAAATAAACAAGCAGAATAGATAAGCTAGTCTTTTGACTGAAAGCCAGAGCTCAACGCTGTATTGAAGTTATGTAAACCTCCTGTTACACAATAGGCAACCTGTTTCAATTATTTAGCCCAGATCAATAATTAAAAAGGCCTTTTGTGATGTGTACAACATACAGCTTTACATGGGGAAGTGGGGCTATGACGTGGGAGCGCCACAGGGAGAGGAAAGGGAGCGACGATGGGGGCACAGCTAGGAGAGTGGGCCAGATGCTGCTATTTCTGGCTTTTGTCAAAAGCAGCAAAACCCTCTTCCCTAATACGTGGCACAGACCTCTAATCCTGTGGGTGTGAGGTAGAATGAAAGAGAGCGAGGGAGGAAGACAGGAGGCAGGAGAGATAAATGGAGAGAAAACACTGTTGGGAGTCGTATGAATCTGCTGCCTTGATTGCTTTCTATTTTTACACACTGCTGCCACCAAGCTACGCATCCCAATTGGTCGCCACGGGAACGCCAGACCGCAGCATGGGAACAAACACTTTCTCACTGGTCTCCATGGAAAAAATGCCCCAGTGCACAGTGCAACAGGAGGTAATGATGGCAACAGAAAAGTATACACTGAACACCTGGGTCACTTCTCCTTACGCTTCTCACTTTAAGAAAATATACAGGATGCCTGCAATGTACCGCAGTCATAAATCAATCTCCTTATTATATTTGAAAGTGGTGCTACGGGACTCGTGGCTTTGCAAGTAAATGTGTTATATTATCTCCACTTAATCAGAATCTTAACTCTGCTGTCACAGTATGGGCCAGTGTCCATTACACCGTGAACCTGGACAGATGGCTGTGTGGAAAGCTCTCCTTAAAAAGCTGCTGTATAATGTGTGGGTTCTTTGCACATGAGAGTCTGCTATACATTTTGCCTGACATTCTGGTGTAAACTGATGTTGAAATAGTAGAACTGAAGCACATTGCTCACTGTGGCTAGGTGTGATGTGGTTTATGCACTGAAAAACACAATAATATGCATTTTAAGAGCTTAAAGAAAATAGTTGTCCTGGTGGAAAAAGCGTTAAAAGTAGTGACCAGGAACAAATGTATTTATGATCCTCTATTTCCTGTATTTTCTCCTACTAATATAAGCACAAAATACCCCAACAATGTGTTCAAAATGCTAAAAAAAAAATGAGGTGACGATAAGTTAAGTAAGGGAGATTTACACAGCATTTACTTTGAAATACTTTTGTCACAGTTTTACCTATGTGGGATTATTTTTGAAAGTCTTTCCTGCACCTGCTGAATGCACACATTTGGTAACTGGGTCAAGACCAGGGAGGGTGTTGCACTTCTTACTGCTAAGCTGCAACTATTCTTGCCACAGACTATCGCGTGCCCTAAGTCCAGTCTATTCTAGTCCATGGAAGTGAAACAAAGAGGATATAAACCAAATAAACAACCATGTGAAACATTTTAAACTACTTTCTGGGTTTGTGAAATAAAACCGGTAGTATGTAGGCAATCCTGTATTTTTTAAGACTGATGAAGTAACTATTAATAGGATATATAAGAGATTAGGTATTTTAGGCTACTTTTATAGTGTTAGCTCAGTAAGTAAGTCACTGCAGATCACAGATGTATTTGCATTCACTTGCTTTCTAAAAAGTACTTGACACAGATAAAGCCCTGGTTCAGTATTGTCTCAAAGGCCTTTAAAAGCGTGCTAATAAAATGTTACCTTGAAAAGCAGAGTTTGTTGCCAGGAAAAAAATGTTAATGCTCTACGCATACTTCAGTAAAATTAATATTTAATATGCTCTCCACTAAAAGTTTCATATGCAGGTAGTTGACTGACTGCCCTTGATTAAATGTAAACCAAGGCTTACATAATACACAGTACAGCCACATTATGAACTTCACTCTAACCGTCAAATTCACCCTGCACCACAAAAAGATGATGGCTGCCCCCTCAGGCCACATGAAGCAGTGGGGAGTCGAACGCAGAGCACTCGAGTCATCTCCACTTTGTTTTGAGAGAGCTATCTTTGCTTAAACAAACAGTGCTGTCAAGGTTCATCCTGTCTGTGCCAGTCTTAACCCTGCAACACCTGCCAATCAGCTATCGGTGACAGCCAGTGGCTCAGGGAACAACACTACCTTTGTGCGTCCTCCCCCCCCCCCACCCCCTCGCGTGCCAAGCTCTCAGAGGACTTTAATGAAGACAGACAGGAAGTGGGGGAGGAAGGCCTGAGCAGGAAATGACCACATATAGATTCAGGAATCCAAAGGCCGAGAAATAGTTTTATCAGTGCAACAGAGTTAGGGCACAGAAGGAGAGGAGATGATTGAATGAAAGCATGAAAATGTGATGAGAGGTAGAGGGGCTGAAATTTTAGCCCTCTGTTTATTTGTTTAAACCTGCCTTTCTGCATTCAGGCTAGAAGGCAAACAATGCTACCATAAATGGTTTCCCTGTTATTTTTGAAAACAGTCATCAACTAGCTATTACACTAGTGAGCTAACTTGTTACCTCGTGGGTCTAAACTCATGTCCCACAGAGAAATATATATTTACAGGAGGGATTCCTTTGTCCTGAAGTTGAGATGACTAAAAGCAGATTACAATAAATAAAATCTATCTTAAGCCTTCATTTGAGTTTTTAATATTTATTCTTACTGTGCAGTTACTTCATTTTACAATGCGTAATTCCTTTGCCTGATCTCTAAATTGTGTATATACACAACACGACAGGTCTGTAGTTAAATAACTCAACACCTATAATTGTTTTTCAATGTAATTAAAAGAGACACAGAAGGGAAAAGAACATAATGTAATTTGGTGACCTCATTGCCGAATTATGAAGTTTTTACCTTGGCCAGTGCTTGTGCCGGTGCAAACCAAGAGGCAGGAGTTATTCCTATTTATACAACCAGTCCCCAAAGGGTTTCTCAAACTTTAAACCAACAAACCTGAGCTGCTTTCTGGTCAGAACTTGTGTGTTTTTAAAAAAGGGGTTTTAAACTCAGGAGAAATTAATCCACTTTAATTCATCCATTTACTACTAAACTGTTCAAAGACACCTTGAAACTCAGTTTATTATTGTAACATAGGAACAAATGTGGTTCCCTGGCAATAATGGCAAGCCAATTTCAGACCAAATAACAGTAATTCCAGTTTTTACTTGTGGTGTGAAAACATACAATTAAACTGTAATGTTGCCTGTGTTCAGCTGCTCTTTATTTTAGAATAATCTGGACAGAAATAAGGAAGGTGAAGTTAATTTTGTGGCGTGTGCAGGTCCTTATGTAGGTTTAGTGCTGAGCCCTGGAGGAATGAGAAGGGGGGCAGGGGTCATAATGAGCCTAACTGATGTTATTAGCACGTCATGAGAAACCTCAGGATATACTCCATGGCTAGACTTAGGCTTTTGGTTGACACAGTTTTAAAAAGACACACACTGTATTAAAAACTCACACTTAAAGTCATTGTATTTATATTTTCTTAGTACATTTAGACGTCTGTATCTCTGTATGTTTGTGTGTATCTCATGTCCTTTTTGTATGGATGTATTCTTATATATGCAAAGGTGTGCGTTAACTAGCGAACCTGTCTTCCTCAAGGGGAAGTCGTCCTTGCTCTCTATAGGTGATGGCAGCATGTACTGGCAGGTGGGGGATGTGCCGCCCAGAGGTGGGGAGCTTTGGTCCAGTGATGTGTGGTGAGAAGACCTGATCACACAAGGAAAGATCAAAATGAATACAGAAGTACATCAAATCATGAAAACTATCCATCTGTGAGTTCCATAATTGTATAATAAGTAGTACTATACTGTAGGTACAACAACAGCGGTCACTTACATGTACCAGAGTTTCGGGTGGTGGATGAAAGAGTGATTGCCTCCATTGATCGTAGGATCCTTTGCTGATTTACTCAACAGAAACTCTTGGAGTTTCTGCTTCACCTCTGTACTGGCAACTGCACCTGTGAGACCAGCAGACACAACCAAAGGGATTGGGGTCACCCTAAGGCAAATCTAAACATCAAAACATTACCATTTTATAACTACTAAATGTCTTCACTTTTATGGACTGATCAACTTTTTATACCTCTAGAACTCAACCCAAAGTTCATACATTTATTTTCTCTGATGGAGTTTGCTCCATCTTCCTAAGCAGCTGTAACCTATGAAGGAACATCTCCCCCTAGTGGTGTGTGAGGCCTGTATTAATTTCAAGCTGTTAAAGTGATACAGCAGAGAGATGTTCTTTCCCCATTGGAGGATTACAGTTGCAGGGCACAGTTTCAAATTACCTGACCTGACAAAGTTATAAATCTTGTCTATTATTAGCTATAAGGTAAAAACAGAATGAAACACTATATGGGAAGTTATTTTCATCCTGCTATTAAGAGATATTTTCTCCTAAATTGTAAGTCTATACAGCATTGAACAAAATGTTTTGAATAGTTGCATGTGTTGGTAGAGAAGCAATCTATCATTAACATCATCATCATCATCATCACCATCATCATCATCATGAATAGGACTATTCTATCATTTATCTAAAGCATCCAGCTGTTAAATGCACATTTTGCTTAAGCCCCGACACAAATGAATGAGTTTTCAGGGGGTGCTTGCTTTAGCTCGGGGCTTTTGACATCACTAATTTTTGCCTCTGATGGCGATGATGATGCCGGTGCTGAGCTCTTACTCTCTCTGGAGCGTTCCTTGCCCCTGAGGCTCAAGCTGGAAACATGCTGCTCTCGCCGATGCCTTTCCTGCTCCTTCTCCTGCTGGTTCTGCTGCTGTTGCTGCTGCTCCAGACGACGCTCTTTTTCTGCAAGCTCCTGCTGCTGTTTCATGGCCTGGAGCTCTTGCTGAAGCTGAGAAACAATGAGGAGAGGAGGCCGCAAGTCAGTGTGAAAAGAGCATGCTGATAAATATATTTTTACAATGGTTATGGTTTCTGCAATATTCTACACTTTCTGTTTTGCTGTGATGGACTATTCTGTACTTTCTGTGCTGTGCTATAATGTACTGCTCAATGTCCTTCTTTGCTGTGCTGAGTTGCTACTTCTGCCAAGGAGGTTATGATGTGTTGCCATTTATTTATCTGTTAATTTGTTTTTTGTTAATTAATGTTTGTTAGCCTGTTCTTTTGTCTGTCAGCATGATTATGTAACAACTACTGGACCAATTTTCATGGAAATTTGGCAGAACAGTAGGGCATACGCCAGGGAAGAACCCTTTGAAATTTGGGGAAATTTTGAGGATACACCCAAAAAAAGGGTGGATCACTTTTTGTAACAGTGCACATTCTGGCATGAGCTCTAACAAGTGCCCTTCTAGTTTCTTTACTGCACTCCATAATGTTTCCCACAGCTCTGCACTGTGCCATGCTGTGATTCTTTCTGCTGTTTTGCACACTGCTGCGCTATCCCCGGTACAACCGTACGACGCAGTCCTGACCTTGAGGTGCTCCTGGAGCTGAGCCTGGTGCTGACGGGTCAACTTCTCATGCTGCTTCTGGAACTCGCTGATTAGTAGCTGCTTCTGGATCTGCTGCTGCTTCTGAATGAGGAGCAGTTCCTGCTGCAGCTGCCTCTCCCACAGCCCTGGGTCCGAGCCTGGCCCAAGCATCCTCAGATCTGTACGTAGGTCCAATGGAGACAAGGGCTCCACTACCAACTGCACGTCTGGCTTAATGTCCACTGTTAATGAAAGAAGGGGGAAGAAGAGATATTCATTTTATTATCAACTAATTGCACATTTAAATAGCTGAATAAGAGTAAAATTAGGATTCAACGTGAAAATATTTTGTGTTGAAAATGAGAAACATGAGGGAGAAAGAGGAGGGTCCGAAATAAGGAGTGCTGCTTCCTTTCTTGTGGACCTCAGAAACCTGCAATTATAATGGTTTCTATAAACAAACACAAGATCGCATCCTACAGCAGAGAGTCTACAGGGATCAGCTGTACAACAAGCTCAATGGACATCTGGCACGAAATGTTCAAGTAGTCATTTAAAGTATTTACATAAATCCTATCTCCCCACTGTTTGATAAATAAATAAGGGGAATTTTTCTCCACGTCTCTGCCTTCCTCTACCCTTCTCACGATAAATGATTTAAGCAGTTTATGAGCCTGGAACCTGCATGTGTTTGTAAATTCATGTTCCTGTGATCGCACTATGTCTGTTCTCATGTGAAGACGCTGCAGTGTGTTCATCACTAAGAACTGCCTTTGTCTTTGACAACTGCCTCCATTATAAGTAATTGCCAGATACAAAGTGAGAGGGCATCCCTTTGGTCTCCAGGCTCTTTATATAGCCTGTTCCACAGAGAAAATCGATTGCCAGAAAAGAACATGGAAGACAAGGCTTCTTCATCTTTGTATTCCATGGAGGATGATCAGTGATTGCACAATATCTATTTTTTTTTTTTTTTATCTTTCATGACCTTCGGGTTTTTTTCACATGCCCATATGAACTGAAATTCTAATCAGTGACAGTAAGAACAACAATCATACCTTGAAAAAACCTGATTAAAGAAAAAAAAACATTTATGACTATGTTTGACTAAATAAAACTTACTTTAAACTAGTTATTCTGATCATGATGTGACATTCAGGGAAGGGTACACATAGTCCAGACTGCATAATGTCTCTTCCATTTTGAGACCAGAGAAATATTCAAACCTACTTAAAATTCCAGTGACTGGGGGGGGGGGGGGGGGGTTTTTTTTGGTGCATTTATTGCGTTAATCTTCTCAAGGGTCACATAGGAGGGAACAAATACAGGCAAATGCATGTTACTACACCACCTGTTCACTGAAAACATGAAACAAGTGATGCCTCTGTTATGCATTTAACCTCATCAATTATTAAGAGGCTAATAAAAAAAGATTGTACAACTGCCAGTAGACGCAGTTTACAGTAGATGCGCCCTCCTATCCATCGGTTCTGTGAAGCTCACTGGTGCCCATTTGTTTTGTCATGTAGCCGGTTTTTCATTGCCACCATTCCATGTGTATGCAGCGCTGATGATTATAAATAGAAACATAAAAGCAAGTGGCGCAATCCTGGTCTGTGACAACCCCCACACCCTAGTATCCACCACCCTAACTTGCCGCTGCCATGGCAACGCTGGCGACGTAATTATGTCTCCCCATCCTGCAGATATCGAGTCTCACTGCATGTCATCTTCTGCCTACAGTGGCAATGTGACATGTTGACTATTATATCAGCTTTTCAGCTCTTATATAAGAAAGGAGTCCCCAACAGAGAGAGACTGAGAGAAAGAATTACAAAACCCTCCAACACAAACTCAGAAGAGATGCAGCGGCTAAGTGATAACTTGTCTTAAAAAACATGTTCAAAGAGTGGAGACAGCTAAAGGGGACTCCTGTGCTGTAATTTTTCCTCTGTCTGTTCTAAAAACAGCTCCAATCAAATGACAGAGGAGGGCAACGGCTCAGCACGCACAGAGACCAGGCACCTGTAGAACAGAGCCTTCTCTCCTGACAGGGAATATTAATCTTAGCTTGTAAGTACTTGACAAAGGACTCTGTTGTAGCAGGCGCTGTTCCAGGGGCAGCAGTGAACCTGTGAACCATTGTAGGGCTCAGAGAGTCAGACAGCCTTAGTGCTACTTTCGCCTAATGGACCCAAATATAGCAACAAAAAACACCTGCTGCCTGGGAGAATTCACCACTGTGATATCTAATTAATCTCATATTTCATTCTGTACCCTGACTGTGACTGGCATTAAAGATCTCCACTTTGATCAGTGCATCACACTGAGACTCCACCAGAAAATCTCAGACAGTGGTTTAGCTGGATGGGAGGAAGAGCGAAGGAAGAGAGAGGAGGAGGGGGAGAAGTGTGAAAGCTCAAGCCACCTTTGATAACCAGGGCTGTATGAAATGGCCCTTGAGGAAACCACAGCAGTCTCATGTGTTCAAACTATTCTTGCCCACTCACCATCCACTGTGTTGGCAAGAATAACATTGGAAGGAATGACAATACTGAGGAAACATAATAAGGCCCTTAAGGTAGGTAGGAATTGTTTGAGCTCTGCTAAAGTCTCTACCTTCTTTATAATTTATAACTTACATTTCTCATATTTGACACTATTCGCTGTGTTAACTGAAGGAAAGAAGATCAGTAAAAAAAAAAAAAAAACAGCTCAGTCTGCTACTGTATGTTCGAGACACTCCAGAAATAAATTAGGCCTACATTGCAAATTTACAGTTGTGCATAAAGTCAAATGCACCCTGAAACTACCCAAAACTGAGATCTGCTCTTTCTGTATTATAAAAATACTCCTAAAGCAAAGGAGAATACGGAACCACCAGTAACTAGGGCTAAATATAAATGCTTTTCTGAGCAGGGTCTTAATATAGACAATGTGAGAAAGACTGTCACAGTTGTGAGGCCGCCTGCTCAATTTAACACGGGCAAAAATAAAAGCGCAGTGTTGCATATATGTAACTTTCGGGTCACTTTTGAAATAATCGCTCACAAAAGCAGAGCGTGCCACTTCTGGTTCAGTGGTCCAGTCGTTCCATGATCGTCCACAACCTTTGATGTGAGTGCTTCTTTTCAGGTGATGGTGAGGTGACGCCTCATTGGCGTAAAGTGCACCGAAGTGTCTCGAGGCACTGGTAAACAAGAGATTTATGAATGACAGGTCCCAAATTTGTTTTTAGCACAAGGGAGCAACAAGCACCCTGTCCCATGCCCAAATTCCTCCCTGTGGAGGGGCTGCCGAGGGGGATAGGGTGACTCATGGCCTGTGACCACACTCCCATTGCAGCATCGCACAGACACTGTCCCCAAAGTGTTTATTTCTATAACCGATCTGCCTCTCATTAGCCTTGGTGGTGGTTAGAGTGACAATCACAGCCTTAATTTGAGATGTTGGATGGCTGTCTTTTTTTTGCCTCAAGCCACATTAGCAGGCTTCCCACCACGAAGAGAGAATAGACACACATCACCAGTGACATTACCATTACATGAGAGGAGTCTGTAATGTGTATATTTAGTAAAACATTAACAACATTAGTCACTACATGGATAATGCTGAACCACTTGAGGTTGAAAGAATACTGCCTCGCCATTTTGTTTTCAAATGACCAACACTGTAACTGATAAACGAATATAAGAAAAGGTGTTATTACTCAGAATATATTCATAACAAAATACATAATTAAACACAGAATATAACGGGTGCAGAAAAGTGCCTGACTAAATCAGGGTGATAATTTACTACACGCACACACACACACACACACACACACACACACACACACACAAAAATACTGCTGTTATAACACTTTCTGTAAAGTGTTGACAGGAAATGTGTAAATAAATTAATAAACAAGTTTAGTTAATGTGTCAGAGATGTTTTCAGTGAATAAGCTTATTGGGGTGTTTAGGAAGTATACTGTCAGAACTAATACAAATTTCAAACAGAGCTGATATAAACACAAGTAAAAGAAACATAATAATAAAAAAAATGTTATTAAATGTTTAAGTTTATGTACATTTGTAAGTTACATTTTACACTTAATTACATAATAACCATGAACCAATTTACCTTTTTAACTTGTCTTCATAAATGTTTACTTCATTTTCACTTACTTCTCTGATATTGAAAATGAAAATATTTTCAAGCGTGCAAAATATAGCACAGGGGTAGCATGTGCTTCTGTATTTAAAGCCAGTGTTAGTTCAAAGTAGTTTCCTACACTCAACCTGCTCTTAACTGTTCGACCTCATAGCTATTCATTTCAACAATACAAGACAGTGTGCAGTGGTTCACTTGAATCACTGGAGACCATGTTGTTCCATCACACTGTGAAATACACAAGTGTGTATAAAGGATGGTTGTTTAAAACACATGTATTCGGTGTGATGCTGACCGCAGCTCATCACTCTTCAATGTGTACTTTACCTTTGACATGCTAATATTTAATATACATAACAGTATAACAGCACATGGTGTTTACACTTTAAAACATACCGTATGTTGCATGAATTTAGTGTGCACCAGAGATGGCTGCTGATCTATATTCCCTGTCTGACAGTATAAATAGAACCAGAGATACAGAAGATGTTTGAGGGCAAAAATAAGCTGATGCTTGGGACTGCAATGTGGTGCTGGATCTCTCATTAAGTGCCTTGTTATTTTGAGCAGCTGGCATGTCTAAAGCAGGAAACAGGTCTTTATTTTTAAGACTCAAGCTCGTCCTTGCAGCTGAGCCAGAGCTGTGGCTTTCAGGCTATCTGTTAACAAAGAGTGCTAAACTGAACTACCACAAGACTTGCACTGAGGGGAGCCAAGAGCCCAGTCGCCTCCTTTACTCTTATTCCACATCAGGAGTCTCACAAAACAATATGTGCATAATATTTACAGAGCAAAATGAAGGTGAAATAAAAGGTATATGATAATTGGGTTGTTGTGACAAACGGTTGGGACTTTTTTACCATAATCTTTTGCTGCGCAGACAGCACCAAAAGCATTCAATTAAATTCCTATTAAATCTAGACTTTTCCTTAATGCCTTAGGATACAACAAACCTTTATGGCCAGAATGAAGGCGGTCTGAAACCTTTCTACTCCTACACTAAAATAATATTCATAAATTGTTTTCTAAAACATAATAAGACAAACATAAAATGCAAATGCAAAATGCATTTTATTCAGTAGATGCTACTGTGCTTGGAAATTAAAACAAACAAAAAAACATGATATTTGAACATAAAAATAATCGTTTATCAAACTAAATGAAAACCTTGTATTTCTTTTGAATTATTTTACATCATCTATTTAGCGGTGGGCACTTCAAATATACACATTTGAGGCAGAGTGAATAGATTCAGGCTACAGACAAGAGGACTTGAAAGGTTCAGCATTATTATTGTCTGAAAGGTTCCTATTGAAAGGAGCTTTCATGATATTTTACATGATAGTTTGCACTCAAAGGGAACTAATTAGCAGGAGAGCTTATCTGAGGAGTGTTTTTTATCAGAACTTTGCTGCTGAAACTAATCAAAATAAAAATTGATTGTGCTCTTTATTTTCGTGTTGCACTTGAAATGTAAGAGCACAAAAGTAGAACACCGTACGAAATGTTACAAAATTTGCTTTAGAAATGGATCACTTCATCGACAATAACCACAGCAGAATATTCATAATCCGTGCATACAAAAACATGAATATTTATATGAATGTAATGTTCTTGTTCTGCCAGTAACACTTAAATGACGCACAGCAAACACATACAAAGACACCTTGGAGTAGCATTTTCAGACAGTATTGTTAGTCACTGTCAAATCACTAACTGTGAGGTGGAAAGAACAAATTAAACACGCAAATGGCAGAAATCTCTATAAATATCTGTTCCAAACCGCTGTTATATCAAGACGTGCCGAGATGGAATGATAACGCACAGATGCCTAATCTTAGCAGGCTAATGCCATAAGCTGAAAATAACTCACCTAAGAATAGCTGACCCACAGAATAAGCAAGGAGCCCGAATTCAGGCGCCTGGTTTGTCTCTTGTTTGGCTCACTGAAGAATAAAACCCTGCTCCTGTAGGCTGATGGTCAAATAGCCTGGTCTATTGACAGAGATGGAATGTGTCATCCCCCTGTCACCCTCCTGTCTTATTTTTAAATCTCCTCACGTTTAGCCTACAGCCTCTGGATGTTTTCAGACATCCACTTCCTTGCCTGAAGTCAAGCTAAAGGCAATGTTTGTTTTTGTTGTGGGTTTTTTCTGTGTGAGGGTGTGCTGCTTTTACTCTATACATATCTCTTTAAAAAAACAACAACAAAAAAAAGAAAGAAAACTCTAAGTGAAGAGAAAAACAGACAAAATGAATTCAGTTTGAAGAAGTCTGTCTGTTGTCTGTTTGGGAAAGCTCATTGTATAAAATCCACCCAACAGTCAAAGGTCACAATGGATTTTTTAAATAAATTAAGTCCTCAGATGACTCAGTACTTACTTATTACACATACTTTCCAGAAATCCACATGACAATGCCTTCACAAACACAAAGCTTCAACTGTCGACTAATTATCATAGGCACTTTTCCATTTTTATCAATAGCCACATACTGTAAGAAAAAAATCTAAGCAATTAAGGTGTGACTCATCTTGAGTCAATACAGTGAATAGACATTACTCATCCTGATGTCAGCCATGTAAGTTTCAATGTAATTCTCGGGTCAAAAATAGAACAGTCAATGTCTTGCTTAATATTCTGAGAGAAACCTTTCAGTTGTCCCCCCTGTATATCTGTCACAGTTTTTCCTGTTCCCTGAAAAGTGCATGCTGACATTAAAGCTTGCACAACACAACATCCTTTTCACGTTCACAGTGACTCATTTCAGGCAACTAGTGCTTGGGAATAGTGTTAAGACATGTTTCCTACTTTTAGTGTTCAGCAGAAAAGCAACACCCCATGCACATATACACACACTGATCCAGAACTTTAAACTGATTTGATGAGTATTACATAATTCATAAAGCAGTGTATGTCAGAGTAAATACCTTGATTCAGGAAGAGGAGCCTGATCCTACCACGCTGCTTGTGCGGAGAAGCTTTTTTGAGTTCTCTTTTCACACAGAATGAGAGACTGAGCGCAAAGAGTTGAGAGTACGTGAGAGAGGGAGAGGGGGACAGAGTGGATATGGGCGAACCCGGCACAGAGGATGGAAGATAGCGCACAAGTAGGAGCACATTCACAGATAGAGGACAGGAATAGGGAGTGGAATGCAAAAAGGGGGAAAAAATGGGGAAAAAAAGGATCCCTTAAGAGGACTAGAAACGCCGGGCTGTGTGATCACCTGAGTTGTTCACGTTGTGCATCTTGCTCTGGTTGGGGAACTGCTGGTGTCCAACGCGCCCTTCTGTTGTGGAGAAACTTGACTCGCCCTCGTAAATCGTCTGCAGCATACTCCACTCAGCGCTCAGGTCTCATCGCCAGCCTTGCGTTTCCTGTCACCAAGAGCCACCCCTCAGCCACTCAGGGGAGAGACCACGACAACAGGCAACTCTCTCCCTTCCTCTGCCTCCTTCTCTGAGAAAACACTCTCACTGTGGAGCAAAAGCTGCGCGCACACACACATACACACGCACACTCTCTCTCTCTCTTCTTTCTCTCTCTCTTTGCAGGGCTGCCACTCTCCCGATGCCCCGGTTCAGTCTGGTCCTAACACTAAACACAGTGTTAGAAGAGGATGGCAAGTCCAGGTTTTTTTTTCTTCTTCTTATCTTCCTCTCTTCCTGTTTCCCTCCAGTCCGTGTTTTTCTCTCCTCTCAGTAAAGTGTCTAAGCAGAGAAGGAGAAAAATGTAGAGCTGAGTTGCTAGGAAAGCCGTGTACTGTGCACTGAGCAGCTCACAGAGGCAGTAATGCAAACCAGGGAGGGAGCAAGCTTCATTTGCATGTGAATCAACAACTGCGTGGCCCACAGGTGACAGAAATAGAACAATGGCCAGCCCTGGCTAAAAATAGGTCAGGCGAGGCGCGGGGATTGGAGCAGCATTGATGCGTTTAAAAATACCACACCAAACACAGCTGTCTTCTTCAGCTCCTGCCAGAAGGCATGTCTCCTGACTCCCTCTCTGCAGATGGAGGCTTGATTCCTCTTTCTCTCTGTTTTTCTGACTTGTTGAACCAGTCTTTCTCACTCACTCTATTTATGTCTTCAATTTGTTCTCTCGGGTACATGGATGTTCCTTGATGTATGTATCTAAAATAGGAACATGTAACTTTCCCCCTGTGCAGTTTAGTTTATATCTAAGGTTTTTTTTTTTTTAAACCACTGCTTGTGATTTAATCAAACATAAAAATAGAGGATTGATGAATATTTTGATTGAAATTGTCCAAAAAAAAAAATTCTATTGGTGATGTTATATTTATACAAACACATGCAAACAAACATGCAAATCAGATTTGGATAAAATCTTCATGTGTGACAAAAAGATGTGTTCAGTTGAGCAGGAATGCAAATGAACAGGGCGTTCATTTAAGGCTCAGAGCATAACCTCAGTGCATTAGCTCAGTGTATGTGTGAGGTTCAGTGTGTATCCAGGGCAGTGCTGCTACTCAGGAAGCATGCTTTCAGCTGGCCAAGGAAGCCAACTGTAAGATGCCATAACAGCATGATCACAATTACATAAACCTCTCAAACTGTGTCAAGAACACCTCTCTGGGATCACATATCTGATTTCCTTGAATTTGAGGATTTAAGCCCAGACAAACAAAACTAAACACTACATCACACAACAAAATATTACACACCTTCATTTCTTGAATGTAAAAATGTGACAATAATGAAATTAAGCAAGTTGATGTAGAAACAGTTTTTCCAATTAATATTACATCCTGACTGGCCCAGATCCATAGTTAATATAAACTGACTCCATCCCATAAAAGTCAAGTCAAATGTTCTGTCTGACCACTGATGTGGGGCTGGGTTTGTGGCCAAGCAGCCTGTGCCTTTAAATTTTTCATCTTCCTTCATAATTTGACCTGTCCCCCAGCCAGGGGCGTGGAGCCAGCGTGGCTATTTTTAGGTCCTGAGCTCTGACGACTGGGCTACAGAGACACAGAGAAGGAGTTTTACTGTGTTGTTTCAGCTGGACAAACATTTAACCCCTCAGTCCTTTTATCACAGCACAACGAAGAAGCCAAGAAGGAAATGCACAGCTTGCAGGCTCGCTCCAGACATAAAACTACTCTGAAGCTAAAACATCATAATATATAGTGTAACTTGAGAATTTATAGACAGACGTCTAGGGGACTGTAAATAGGCTATTTTTAATTCTTAAGTTAATTATGATTTTTTTTTTTTTCATTTCTGTTTAACAGTTCAGAAAGTGTCATAAGAAACTGTGGAAAATCTATTCACAAATGATTAATCAAATCCCCCCTTAGAGACATATCACAGCTACACAGTGAGATCTTGGTGAAATAGTTTTGGCATTCAAAATGGATAGGATTGTCTGAGAGATAACAAGCCTTCAAGTCCAAGGTAATGATCACTAAAGAGCTAGAGCTCCATCTGTCACACTATCTGTTTGATCAGGCGAGTTCTGACCTCGCAGGCTGACCTCAAAATGGGACAGGCATAACTTATCATATGGGGAAGTGAGACAGTCACATGGATGATAATTATCATGACAATGGGCTCACTATTTATAAACTGGTGTCAGTCTGTTAAAAACCTAATATTACAATGTTCAAACACATTCTATAATGTTTGCCACTGGGATTTTCCAATGTATCACAACATTTATTTTTATGTTTATCTCTTATGTATATTGTGAATGTTTTCCATGAAGTAGCACATAAATATGTTTTATAAAAGGGCAAAAAAAAAATTGTAAGTGAAAAACTAGAGTATCACCTTAAGAAACCGCAGTCAACCTGCCATCTGTTCCAGAAAAAAAAAGCAAAACAGACAATTCACTGGGATGTGTTAGCAGCGATTAACCTACACTTTTTATTTATAACTAGCTTCCTGAGGCTGATGACGGATTGTGGGATTGGAAATAGCTCTGTCCAATAGGCAGGGTCCAGTAAACCTGCAATGTGGCAAGCCCATTATAGCTCCTACTGCGTCACTGGCGGCCTTTGTCTACTTTAGTCCTATTAAAGCATTTAAGTGTGAACGTCAGCGTCCCTGCTGGAGAGCCACTCCACTCTGTCCTCTGGGGTCGGGGCTTCACTGTCTGTCACCTCCCTCATATCAAATCAAACACAGATTTCGTATGTGTGTGTCTGCGTATACTTGTGTCCCAAAATACACACACGCACACATGTGGAGAGGGATATTAAATGAAGGAACACATGGATTAGAACAATGATGTGAATCTAATGCCAAATTTATGACATACATTTTTATCCACTCTCAAAAGTGCAAAACATATAAACAGACAGTACGTGCATCTTCATTATGTGTTTACTGTGTTGTAGTGTGAAATTTCTAAAGGAATGGACTTCATAACAAAGACACCATTGCCACAATACTTCTGGTCTCCGTTCTATTTTAACAAACCATTGTCAAAACTTGGCAACTTGTTTTTTTCTCCCATATAAGCCTACTCACATTACTACAATTACTGCACCCGTTCCAAATCAAATCCCAAGTTCTGTGGCTTAATCACCATAGCACTGCTGCCTTGTGACACACTGTGCATGATGAAACCCAGCAGGGAGGCAGACTGGAGGAAGAAGGGAGCTGAACTTAAGTGTTGCAACACATATGATGGGTGGACAAACGATGCACTTTATAACCAATTTGATCTGGCTAGAAAATGTTTTGTTCCCCTTAATAGTGGATGATCCATATGTGGGAGGGAATGAGTCATGTTTTGTTCTTGCGTATTAACTTCAAACATTCCATGGGCCTCAGAAGGGAGTTGTCTATTGTTAAATTAATGGATCACACAGTGAATCTTGTAGCCATTTTACCTGATATTAACACACACAAAAAAACAAGTTATAACCCACTATGTTATCCGTACTTGTGACTGTGTTGCTCATCTTCCTGCCTATTTGGATGCAATGTTTCATCATACCACCCTGGGACGGCTGTAGCGGATGTGATCATTGTCGGGTGTTGATTTCTCTATTCAGAGGAGATGTTCCTCTCAGGAGACAGACTGCATACTAACAGCAACCTATGACGTAATTGTACCTTATCTTCCCTAGAGTTTTTCATCTCTGATGGCCTCCCCACTGCTCAGAGGGTTGCCCTGGCACAGGAGGGAAATTACCTCCCCACACCAATTACCTCAATGCTTGCCATCTTACTTGAATCAGTTGCTCATGAGTCAACCTTCCTAACTGTGGAAGAGTTTCTAGATCAATCTAGGTAGTGAAGCCATATGAGAGCCCCAGGCTTTACTTCTGGAGTAGAGCATGCTGTGCAACCACATTCAGTCCTACCTGCTAAAAGCCACGGATAAAGTTTTGTCACTTCAAACAGCCCATTTTCCGTTTACCTTGTGGTTAGTCTCATAAAAGCACAAAGGCCCTACAACTGTTGATTTGATGGTAAAAATCCAATTAGCCTGTACATCTGGATGTGTTATGTGAGTGTGTTTCCCCACTAATGATTTGTGCACTCCTGCTTTTATTGGGTTACTCTGTCTGGCGTCCTGTGGTATTTCCTGTTGGACTTTCAGGGTGATATAGAATGCACTTAACAGGTTGGATCAAATAACATGAAAAGCATATAAAGGCAGTCATGTTTGGTACTAATCTTGAAGCGCTGCCAGCAAAGTTTTGCAATGCAGGTTATAAGACAAAGTTAGTTGGAGTATATATATAAACTTACAGTATGTCTTTATCTGCTCTAAGACTAACAGCATAAAAAAGACAGACAGAGTTGTGCTCAAAAAGAGATATGAATCAATGTTTACTCCTAAAAGTTAAAAAAAATAAAAAATAAAATCCTTTCAGAAGAATATGTTCATTCATCTATTGTGAAACTTCATTTTGAGATGTCAGACAGGTAAACCAAAGAACACAATTCCAAAGCAATTTTAAACCATCCACATATTGTGTGCCGACCTGGAGGTCAGTTTACTTTCTAACTTTCAATAGGTCCCTGGTGCCATGCCTTCATCTGCTGCCATAGGCTTTCTAAAAATAGATGTGGAGCACAAAGTCACACTGCACTGGAAATAGAGGGCAGCGCTCTGTATTTTTACTGATCAATGTGTTCATCTCTGCTGGAAGGCATTGATCTACTGTTTGTTTCAAATTGGCCATGTTGTTATTGTATGACTCCCACCCAACATTCAATCACGACAAATCCAGGTTATTTCTCACTTCGTCCCCCTGCCCAGCACCTTCTCTCTATACAACATCACAAGGTATTGATCCTCTAATGATAATCAACACTGAGCATTGATTAGAGCCTCTGTGAGATTGTTACTAACATCAGGTGACATTTTAACAAGTTATTGACCGATGAACATGAGGTAGGATTCAGAGAAAACTGTTGCCTGAAGCCACTGTGTGAATACTCATTGCATCAGTGATTCTTAGACCTACATCATTAAAATGCCTGCAGGAGCCAAACACCACAAATATATCATATAAACATACAGGCCCCAAACATAGACATGTGACGTTGATGGAATCCAGCCAAGTGTAGTTGACCTTAGAAAATCCCAGAGGGATTAATAAAAACAAAGGGGCTCTGTTCAGAGGCATCCTCTCAGTCCACATCCAGCTCATCTTCCATGTTTATGACTACATAACCAGCATCATCTCAGCCTCAGAGCTAGTTTCTTGATGACGACAAAATAATTTTTTGTTAAAACCAGATTTTGTGAAACATATTCCATCAGCATTATTATTTTAATCACAGCAGACATTTAGGGCAGTAAAAGATTTGATTGTATGAAAGTTACTTTTTACAGAATAATTTAATCACTTTGTGGAAGTTATAGCTGTTTAATACTTGGCATGTGCTTTCTGCTTGACTGCTAATCTTGATTTGTTGCTGACCTTTAAAGAGGAAAACAAAACTCCATTCATGGATTTTAAAGGTCCATCTAAAAAAGTGCTACAGGAAATCAAGTTTACTATGGGAAGGGTGGGCTGACGCATATTGTCCTGGCCACTTCCACCTACGCCACCATTTCTGCACAGTCCTCTCCTCCTGTGGTGTCTCAAAGGTCTCAAAGGCAACAATACCTTTGAAAAATAGCTCTTCCTCTGATTATTAAAGTAGCGCTATGCATACCGGGAAATGTCCCACAATGCATCCACCACCTCTGTTAATGTCTGGGCTGCTCCATATGCATAAACCTGGAGGGGCTCCAGTTGTATTTTTAGGCTTCGTTAGGATGACCTTGAGTTTATTATAGCATCATATGCGATCATACATTACACTGTAATGGCTACAGGTTTAGTTTTAGACTAAGGTAAGTTTTTCTACAGTATTTTACTTTGCAGTTCCAAATGCCTAAGCTTCCTATTTCCTTTTCCTCTAAGAGGCGAAGAGATAATATAAGCACATTTTTTGTTGTTTTGCTGGAAAACAAGTTAATATATACTTTATAACAGAGAGCAGTGCCTGGAGGTTTTGTCACAAAATGCATTTTCTGTCAAATCATATCTACCTACCTTTATACCACAATGTCAATAACATTATATGATTTGTATAGAGATATTTAGAAATATAGTTTGTTTGCTTTTTGTTTCCTCTGTCTATTGCTGTGGTTTTTACAGTACATTTCATGAGACTGATAGATGTGATAAGATGTAAGTAAGGCAGTTGGACTTGTAATTGTAGGACAATGTCCAAGCGAGGTAAAACCCCTGGTGGATCCTTCAGCAACAGTGCACCCTGCAGGTTGATTAAGCACAGGAGCATGATATGCATTGCAGATATTTCTGTACTGCTTCTTTGCAAGCTCTAAGGGCTAGGAAGACAAACACTGTGACTCATCTCATCACCTGTTTGTCAGGTGATGAGATGAGAAATACCCCAGAGAGGAGAAAGGGTAGCGTAAATATACAAAGACAAACTGCAAAACACAAAGACAAAGTAGCACACACATACACGCACATTCACTGCCTGCTGAGCTTGGGAGTGGCTGCCTGACCTCTTCCTTTCATCTCAGATCCAGTAACCAAACTAACTTTTCAGCCCCTTCAATAACATTGAGTCTAACAAGCTTTGGTCATCCCTTTTATAAAATATGGAAGCTTTTTCAACACAGAAAAAGAAAAAAAAAACATTGAATTTTATGATTCAGAGCTGTCACAGAAAAAGCTTTTTCTGACACTAACAATACCAGACAGTAAACTTCATTTGTAAAAAAAAAAAAAAAAAAAAAAAAAAAAAAGAAACATATCAAATAAAAATATGAAATTTTATACATAATATAAAATATGCAGATATCTAAATTACTACTCCTGCAACTGACACATAAAGAAAATACTGATACTTTTACAGTCTTTTTCTTGCTCATACATTGATCCATGTTAGTTTCATACCGGAAACCAGTGAATAAAATCTTGCTTTAAATCTGACACGATGGTGCTTTTACCTCCTGGGACTACTTCTGGTCTCAGATATAGATTAATGATTTGGTTTGGATTCAACAATGATCTAATCTAACCTCCTTCATAACTGCTACACATTATTCCAGATAGTACAGACTTTAGTCTTTCCAATGGATGCCTTATCTATATATTAAATGTAACTATTTATTTAATGATAAACTTCCATTTTTGTCTCATTTATTCATATAATTTCTTTTTTTTTTTTCTCTCTCTACTGTTTGTCCTGATGATTGTGAGATATGAATACTGGGGAAAAAAGACTTTTGACAGAGTTTTCATATTAATATTAATTATTGTATTAAAAGAGAAAAACAAGCAAACAAACAAAAACCACACATTCCGTTCTTCTTCAGTCAACATTTTGAAAACTGAAAATTTAAGAGAAGATTAACTTAAAAGCCATAGTTAACAAATATACAACCAAAAATCTGAAGCTTGCTCTGTAGTAGACCCCCAAAGATGGGGAAAGCTTATTGTTTGGAAACAGATGGGCTGGTAACCCTTTCACACCTTTCTGGCCACGAAGACCTTTACGAGGAACCCTGTTCTTAGATATCCAACCAGTGTGTCCAATCTCTGTGTAATTCCTGGATCCGTTTGTTCTGCACATTTCACGCCAAGTGGGAAGGGGTTGTGGCCATGACCTCCTGCAGTCTCATAACTCACAGGATGGGCCAACAGAGGTGGCAGATACCCACAGATGAAAGGTAACAACAAAGAGATGTTTAGCATGACACATGGTAGGGAAGTCCAGACCCAAGAGGATGATGGGATGGCAGGGAGCGACAACTAATGGGCCTGTGAAGTCCGAGGTTTGTCTGTTTCTGCCATCAGGGAGACCGGCTCCACCCTGTGACAGCTAAGTGACAATCTGCCCATCAGGCTCAGCATACCATGAACTCTAAAGCACAGCTCATTTATCACCTTCACTGAGTTCTCCATGCAGATTTGACAGACCAGGATCGAGTAAGGCAGCAGCACTCCATGGTGCCTGTCAAATGGGCAAACTGTAGACAGATAAGCAGATGGGCTCAAGTAGACTAGATAGCCACAACAAAATCTCTTTTCTGGCAAAAAAAATTAAGTGTGAAAAGCAACCTTTGAAAAGAAAAAAAAAGGCAAACACAGCAAATTAATCTTAAACAGTCAAGGTAGGAGGCTAAAATCTCACCATTTTTCATCCACACAAGAGGACCTCAAAGACATGAATGATTCATCTCTCCTACTCCATTTGGAGAGGAAGTGAAAACAAATGGAGGTAGGTCGGTCCCCCCAGAGAGCCCAGGGGTCTACAGTGGGGTTGAATGAACAACACTGTGAACACCACACTAAACCGACACAGCACTGAGTATCATCTGCAGCAGGAGCCGATTCCCCCTCTGGGCTGCTGCCCTCCTCTTACCATCCACTGTTTACAAAGAGGAAAATTACACACTGACTTTGTAAAACACACACAACCACCTATTCCTTCGCTCTCAACCCTGAACACACACTCTCTGAACTGCTATTCACCCTATACAACAGACACTGTGGATAAAATATGAATTAAATATGAAGTTTATGGAGTATAAAGAAGCTATATCAACAAAAGCATGTATTGAACGCACTGCAAACATTGAAAATCTAATGAACCTTACAACAAGAACAACCAAAAGTAAGTGTAAGTGAAGAAAACCTTTTTTTTTTTTATAAGTCAGAATAGTTCTGTGGCACCTGGGCTGCATTTAGATTGTCTGCACAGTGTCGACTATACAGCCACACTCTCGCTTCCACTGCGGCAACGGCCAAGAACAGCAAAATAAATAAAGGTGTGAACATGTCTCTCCATTTCTTTTTCATGACAACACACTGAGATAAAGCCCAGGACTCTAGTCTGCATGCTCTGGTTCACCTCAAAACACATACAGCACGCAAAGAAAGGCCTAATCAGAAACAGAAGTTTTGGACAAGAAAAAGTGTATTGTTATATTGCTTTGCTTTGTCTAATAAAAGAAATCTGCCTATGGGCATGAAGATGTTATGAATGTTCAGTGAGTTTCATGGTTTAATCTGGACTAAGGAAACACATTTATTGGGAAGATCCACAGGTTTATGCAGAACCAAAAAAATAAGGCTTTAAACCACTGATTTCACGTTTTTCAGAGACATTGAACTGATCAAATGTGTTTTCTTGCCACAAAACATGAAATATTCTTACTATATATTTTTTTTTATATATGTATTACTATATTCTTATAATATACTATAAATGGTAGCTTGGATTTTTCCTTTGGCGACCTGGTAAATAATACTGACAACACACTGAAAAGAAACTCCAATCAGCATTACATGTATGTTTCAATAAGACTATGATTAATCAGAGCATAATTAATAGTTTTATCCTGTCATTTAAGCTTTCTGTTCAGTACAGCTGAAGAGAATATAACAATGATCTACTGCAGAACAGACCAGCACCTTCCTCTGGGCATCAACAACACCCCTCCTTCGTAAAAAACTCACTGACCCAAACCCATTTTTTACAGTCTAAGAGAAATGTCAACTCCAGACCTAGAACTCGTCTCTTTGAAGGGAACATAACAGCCAAATATAGCCTGCTAGCCTCTACGCCTCCTGACATCAGGCTCTACTGGTTGAGCTAGCAGTGGGTAATTTTGGATGACTGCCATGTAGTCACTTACTATTAAACATCATAACTATACAAAGACAATTATAACCAGGCAGTGGAGTGTACACTGTTGCCTGGTTACCTAATGCCATGTTGGGGATTCATCTTGTTATGGAACAGAAAACACTTACAGCTAGAGCCAATAATAGATCCTGGACCACACAAAAAAATAGTTAAATGGTGTCAACAACCATTACCAACCATGAATCTTAAAGACACATTCTAAGAAATATATGTATTAAAAATACATCCAGTTTCTATAGTTGATAATTGCAATCACTGGTGACATTATATAATTATTAGTCATCAAGTGAAATGATGGATAGAATGAGAGCTGATTTCCAAGTGTGAAATTCAGCTAAAGAACACATTATGCTCACATTTGGCATTCAGTAATTGTCACCAAACCTCTCAGTGCATCTAAAGTACAAATGTCTCCTATTATAGTGATATACATGCATTGTAAATTAAACTCCAACTCCTGGGTAACTTTTTTTTTTATTCATTACATCACTTATTCCCTGACTGCATCATCACAGTGAAGTTATGAGGCTTTTGGATATGACATAACTATTTGGAAATTCTTAGGTTATCACTGTAGTGTATTATGAGTTATGTGACTCTTATTAAAGCCCTTTAATATACAACACTCCTGAGTCTCTTGAACTATTACATCTAATGTTGCTTTATAACTAATAAATTACAAAGAAACTTTAAACAATTCCTCATAAAAGAGTTATGGAATCAAATATGCACTTACTATGATCTAATCTGACACAAATGGTCAAAACAATTTATGTTTATGAATGTGAATGTGATTCTGCAGTAAAACTAAAACAACATTTGTGGACAATATCAATATACTATATTAACAAACAACAGTAATTGCCACGATGTGCATAACTAGTAAAATAGAGAATTACTTTTAGGTAATGACTGAAGAAACAGGTTCACAATTGATTCCAAAAAGTAAATAATTTGCAGTTGGAATTGTTCTTGAGTGAGAAAAGTCTGCAAAGGAAAGTCAGCTCTGTGATTTAGGCATTTTCAGAAAGCAAAAACTATATTCATCACATTAATTTGATATATTGTCCAGTCCTGTTGTGATCTGTAATGGCTTAACTGGAACATTATACAACTATTTCACACATCAAAGCCATTTTTACAAATTATGCATGTTACTGTGAATATTACAGTTTGCATAACAAAGCATCAAACCACTTTAAGTAAAAACACCTGAACAGAATCGGCCTCGGCTGGTTCCATTAATCACATGTCTGCTTTTTCCTGCTTTGACATGTGAAAAGGTCAGCATTGACAAGTAAAAATGACTCACTCAAAATGTTTTCAGTGCTTCCAATGATGTTTTAAAATGTAGGCAGACTTCAGATTTTAATTTCTGTTACCCACTTACTGGAATCAAATGAAACCCCAGACATTCATATTTTATATAAGACACGTACAAGTACAACTTTAGATCTATCACAGCACAATTTCCTTGTTTTAGTTCATACAGTGCAATATCTGCTACATATATGTTTTACAATACTATTGATTGACACATCTCTTCCCGGATATCGATGTTCTAGAGACTCTCACACACAGTTTCCTTCAAAATTCTGTTTTTCTTTTGGCCCAATTGCAGCAGAAGATTGGCTAAATCATTTTGCCATGTCATACTTTCCATCACCCGGCACAAAACCCTGCTGCATTTCTTTTCTCTCAATTGGAACTGCAATTTCTGCTGCGTGACATGAAGGCTGCCTTCACACTGTCACGGTCACTGAAGGATGGCACACAAACACAGGAAATAAATCCACAGTGACAAAGCGTAATTCGTCACTTTCATCACTTTAGTTGTGAAAAAAAGGAAAGGCATTGTATTCTGTCCCCTTTGAAAAACAAGCTCACTCTCACTTCTTATGTCATCTCCGCTGGAAAGTGACTATGTATCAGTTTTGGGTTGTTTTTTTTTTTTTTTGGTGGTTTTACAGATGCCAGTTTTAAGATAATACAAAGTCAGTATTGTTAACATTCATCACACGACAGCACTGTGGTGGAATATACTGCCTATGTGAAGACTGCATGGCTTGTATAGCAGAACATGATAACTTATTAGGTCCAGTGAATAATTCACAGACGCCTGCCAAGATTTGCTCTATCGAAAACATTTTGTCTCATTAACACATTCATTGGTACTATGAAATTATGTGTTAGGCTAAGTGTAAGGTGCTGTTAAAATGATTTTCTCTCTCTGACACAGCTCAGATGGTACCTGCCCCCTCAAGCCATCTGAGCAGTGCAGACATCTGTGAGCATTAACCTGCCAAGAACAAGTCTAATGTAAAAATATCATAAATATTCTGAAATGGAAAGACGACTGAAGGGTCATTTGGAGTGACTGTGAAAAGCTTTCAAGTCAAGTATGAGTAGTGTTTTTCTTGTGTCACTGTCTAACTGAAAATGTCATGTATACACTGGAAGGTCTGTGGCTCTTGTGTTTTTCTATTACCTGGCTCAAAGAAGATTGAGATGCTGTCACCAACTGACACCCAAGAAAAGAGCACTGCCCACTATAGCCATCATACAAGAGTCATTTTAAAAGCAACACATGGTGCACTTTTTAGTAGAGAGACAGTGTCCAGCAAAAAACCCCAGAGCCAAACGTTTATTATATCATAACCCTAATTACAAGAGCAGCACTGTCAATTAATGCTTAGAAAAAACAAGGAATAGCAATAAAATAACCTCAACGGTAATGTAAAATATGTAGAAGTTTTACTTACACTGTATGTTAATGCTTCAGTCATCCAATAATTGTACAGTGTAGTTTCTTAAACTCATCTGTCTGCCCATATTTTATGCAACCTTATACTTAAACTCCACTTAGACTGCATTTGTCTGACAGCCTTATTTAACTCTGAATTAATTCTTAACATCTCTCTTGCATTTGCTGGAAAATGCATCGTCACAAAGCTGAAAATAGGCCTTTTTTTTCTGAGCTCATGAAAAGTTGATTAGTTTGAAATGTGCGTTCCTCTCAGGATCGTGATGCAACCCACAGAGAATTATACAATATATAATATGAATATATGATGCATTTCTGTAGATTAAACTCAGCTCAAGCAATAAAATAAAATGCAACATACACAAAAACACAGCAGTTAAATGAAACTAAAAACATACATTATAGTAAAACACTGACAATAGAACAATGACTACCTTAAGTTTATGCACTTTAAATACTTTTGGTTGATATTATTTTTTTTTTGCTTGACTTTTATATTGTGATAAATGAGCTTCCAACAAAGTCTTATGGAGTACCTAGCTTATATTCTTCTATTTAACTGGCCATGCTAATGTGTTTGGGTGTATGTATGACTGTAGCCTATATATAGTGACCTATTTATAGTTGGTGAAATGTAAACGCACATTCCAAAAACTTGTTGACCAGCTAAGACTTTAAAGGCTGATGATAGGTTAAAACACAGATGGACTGGTGGACCGGCTGTGGACATTGACCTAAATAATATCACAATTACATAAAAAGGCAGTGTTACATGTTGCCAATTCAATGAAATACACTACTGACACACATTATTTAAATAATAATATTAACTATACCACAAAACTGTCATTGTGTATGTAATATTTCTACTTTCAAATGTTAAAAAAAATATGTGAACTCCAACTATTCATGCTGTCAGACCATTAGAGGGTGTAGGAAGTGACTGCAGCCCATGGTGAGGAAAACAGTGTTCAGTACCAAGGTTATTATTGTTAATGAAAAAAAACTAATGAAATGACGAAAAACTACAGTTGAAAAATATATTTTTGTTAACTGAAATAAATAAAATCTATAATTAAAAGACAAATTATACAAACTGAAATTGTATTGTGTCATTACAAAACTAACTAAAACCTATATTATAGATAAAATTCCCTTTTATTTTCGTCTTTGCCAATGTCAGATTGATATGAAATCGATTTATTTCACTCAAGCTGTTTTAGCTGGTGGCATCATACGACACTTCACAGTGAGTCATTTCTCATCACTTGTTGTTTAGAGTCAGCTTCTCGTCCCCACTCGACCTGGCAACATGGAGACTAAAGGTGGGAGAAAGCCGCAGAGTCTGGTTATGTTTTTTTTTTTTAATACCAGGAAGATAAAAGTCATGAAAACACTAAAACTAAACCAAAACTAAGCATTTATAAAAAAAAAAAAAAAAAAAAAGCAAAAACTAATAAAAAACCAGCAAATCTGTTCTAACAACTTATTAAAATGAAATGAATTAGAGGAAAAAAGGTCAAAACTAAATAAAAATAAATTATAGTGGAAAAATCCAAAACTATTATAACCTTATACTAGAGAGCAACAAAATGGGAAGAGAACCTCTGTGAAAGAGTGACAAAGTGATAAAAGATAAAAGCACTTGTTTTCACCACTGGCCACAGTTCTGCATTAAAAAAAACAAAAGGAGTTTGATTCTGAAATTGCAGCATTTCTGTTAGAAGGTTGAGTTTGATTATGAGGTTTATGAAGGAATAAGGTTATATGTGATGTTATTAATGAATGTGAGAGTGCTTGTTTGTCTCTATATGTTGAGCCCTGAACTGGCAACTTGTCCAGAGTGTGAGTGAGTGAGTGAGTGAGTGAGTGAGTGAGTGAGTGAGTGTGTGAGAGTGAGTGAGTGAATGAGTGAGTGAGAGTGAGTGAGTGAGTAAATGAGTGAGTTTAAATTTAACTTAATACAGCAAGTTTTAACCTTTTCATTCATGAATTATGAGAACCTTAATCAAGATTTGTTTCTGGAGGTTTTTTTTTTATTTCTCTTTAGGCGTGGAAAAAACCCCAATGTGATTGATTTTTAAACCTATTTACAGTGACAAAACCATGTCTTTAATATTACAAGCAAAGAAACATGTATTTATTATATCCAATGTGAAAAGTATGAAATAAAAATATCTTTAATGCTGCTCATCTGATGTGTTCTCACATTTAACATACCTGCATGGAGATAATATGCCAAAAAAAAAAAAGGGTGTTTTAAATAAAAAAAAAGCTTTTTTTTTTTTTTTTTTTTTACACTCGAGCATGTCACTGCAGATCAGGTTTATCTAGAACAGCAAAGTTACAGTGATAGTATGAATTACTGTGTTTGGGATGATGCATAAGCCTCCACTGTGTTGGCTGATATGGAAGTAAAACAATAAAATCCATACATTTACAAGAAAACACCTTTGAACAGCTGTCCACTGTAGTGACCACTATGCATGAAAGGGTTAATAACATGGTACCATGTGTTTCATCAGTGACCTGTGCATGTTGGTAGTAACTAGTAACTAATGAAGGTAATAGCAGAATATACCAGACTGACAGTTATAGCTGTGCTTTATAGTGAACTGAAAAGCAACCAGTCATATGTTTTAGCATGATTCAGCAGTAGCCTATGTGTTTCATTATTCAATTCACTGTGTGTTGAGTCTTTAACATGGGGTATCATATCTTGGTGATGATGTTCTGAATCTGGTCTTCCATGTTTAACACATTTGGTGAGCTCATAGGCTACATTAGTAAGCCACCTATTTATACATGACAGTCTGCACTGCAATAGCCCGGACTAATAACAGTCTGTGATAGAGCAGTGATGAGGTCACTCTGTACTTGAGCAAAAATGAAAAGAAAAAAAAACTTGTCATGGCTTGTTATGCAACCTACACTTCCGGATGGATTACTAAAACCCACCTGTAACCGTTGATCCACTTTTTAATTTGAATAAAAATCCTCTGACCCCACTGCATCTGTGAGCAACTGTTTGTTCCTGAAAATGTAGGCCTATAGCTCAGTGGGAAAACATGTAATTATAAGATGAGCTTGTTAAGCATTTTCTTCACGGCTTATTAATAGAACTGCCTGGATCTATAGCCATCCACTCTAATGCATTTTTAATAGTTTTACACATTATAAAGAATTTGCTCTGCTCACATTCTTCACTGTATTAAAGAAAACGGGCTGGTGGGAGTACCTTAAGGCCAGGGTTGAGTGTGTTTTGGACAGGAGGATTTGCAGGATGTGATCTGTCTGTGGCGGTGTGACAACTGGCCTATAAATAGTCCACATGGTCAAAAGAAAGGGACAAATAAATCCTCCCTCAGCCAAGGTAGTGGCAATCAGAGCACTCCGTCTGCTTCGCTGTCTCTGGTAATCTCTGTGATGGAGACGAGGTCAGGCCCAGCCACAGTGTCCCAGTGTCCCCTGCAGGTGCACTGCAACAAGTTCATCAATCATCCACCAGCCTGTGCAAAAATGCATGTATACAATCAAACATTAACCTTTTTGTACAGCTGACATGCAAATAATAATACTAATAATAAAACTACTACTACTACTACTACTACTAATAATAATAATAATGAAATTAATTAGGATTATGGACACAGTAGCAGCTTTCTGTCTGCAAAAGCTGACGCTTGTTGTTACATAACTTTAAAATCCAGTCGATGAGTGCTATGACAGCTGCACCTAGAGACTTCAGATTGCATCTATCTCCTATAAATAGCACCTGTAGCATTAAGGCCACAAAGAAAAGCATTAAAAACGTCAACAGTGCCATCTACTGGTTACGGACCTGTGACTAAGAACATTCATGAGTAGGCATGGGTTGCACCAGTTGCTGCTGTGTGACAGTGTAAGTCGTTATTTGTTCAATTCATCATTCGTTATGGTTTTATAAATTAGGTACTTATGAGACAAACTCAGAGTCAAAACAGTTGTACCTGTTGAAATTGTATTTATTGTATTTATCGTACCCCATCACTTTAAATGTTCGGAGCAAACTAATAAATGTCACAAATGAGCTTTATCTTCCTATATATATCCTGTATATATAATACGTAATATAATTGCGCAATGGTGGGATTTTTTTTTTAAGTAAAAAAGTTTGTGTCTCTACCAGGAACAGGGGCTGTGTGATTAGCACAGATTATATGCAGATTTGCCACAGTCATAAATCTACAGCTGTCCACAGTTTCACATTTTTATTTGTCACTTCAAAGCATTCTTTTGTACCTCTCCCAAGTTTACTGTTTAGTCCAATGGACAAATGTCTTCTCTTATGGGAAAAAAAGGTTTTGTCACTTTTCACCTGTTACCCAAATCAATGATCATCAAAATTATTTTTCAATGCCTGGATATATGTCAACTGGTAGGGAGAGTAATTATTTCTAGGCTTCCGTAATTCCGTAGATTTTAAGAAGACACAGGAGACAGCACTTAATGTCCTATACATCAGCCCTGCAGGAGTTGTGGTGGGAAATAAGATGAAATTCCCACTGTATGTTACCAGTGTCCTGCAGCAGCTGGGAATGACCCTGTGAGTGACACTGCTTTTATCAGACTTTAATGTCCAGCTGTTTGCTATCTCTCATCTTGACGGCTGAGAAGTCAGAGGCACATTTTAGCATCATTCACATTGGAAGGATGATCCACCATGCATGTCACTATAACAGCATCATTGGTGTGCAAAACTCCAACTGGGACCTAAATAAGGATCATGATTCTCAGCAAAAGGATCATCTTAAAAAATCTGAGCTTTGAAAACTTCGCAAATATGTAGACATCTAATTATTAACTATTCTGTTAATATTTTCAAATCACCTGGACAGGACGTACTTGAACCCATGAATAACTACATAAGAGTTATCCAACTGTTGGAAAGAAGTGAAATATTCAGCAATGTCTCCTTTTTCAGACGGGTGTGACATGAGGGAGAGTAATGAAACTCTTTTTTAATTGCAAATTTGTCTGGCACTAGCGAGGAGCATCTAACTCTGCAACATGTGGTTTTAAAAGTATAAAAGTGGCATGGGTATGCAAATATTTTCTTCTAATCTCCAGAAATTTCTTAAAAGTTTACAATGTTAATGTTTCAGTGCGAGGAAAATACCCATAAACTGATTCTTTCTGACTCTAATGTATTTTTATTTTTCCCCACTCTGTCTCAGTCACACATTAGTACTGACAGAGACAGCAAAGAGGGAAAGTCCTATAAACAAGATGGGTGTAAACACAGGGTCAGGGTGCAGGTTTAGAAAGGGGTGGAGAATGAGGAGGTATGTGTGCACGCATCTGCTTTCTCCATTTATGCATTTACTGCTTTGTCCTAAGTTTTCTTCATCTTAATTTAATTTGTGGGAACCCCACTCTAACACAGCCTCCCCAGTGAGAAATTATTTCTGCTAAGGTTACTGTAGCCTTCAAGAGGCTTAGGGACAGATCCAGCAGGATTACCCCCAGCAACGGCGACCAACCTACACCCAAAATCATCAGCATAGCTTCCACAACCTTTTCCCTCTCCCCACTCTTTGTATCCAATGCCTTGAAATGTGAGACTAGCCTGGAAAGTTGCCTGGTGAGCATAACCCACATTCTTTCACAAGATCCCTACCTCCCTCCTTCAAAAAACAACAGTACCACTTTGCAACAGTACTACTTTTACATTCACTAATGGTACAGATGAAACTTGCAAGTCACCTCCGTGCCTTGTATGACAGGTTTGGACAGATAGTAGTTCAAGACAGTGACTCACTTAAATAGTCATATGTTGATCATGTATTTATCTAAGCAAAAATCTAATAACTCATCACAATATGAAATGAATACAGTACTTGTGCTCTTATAAGCATTTTTATCCCCACTAGCAATCAAGAAAAGCATCCATTGTCACACTCCTCATTTTTTGGGGGAATCCTGGAATGTACTGAGTTGTTGTCTGTCACAAAAACAGAATCACTGAGTACATCATGAACAGTTTTGTGGCTAAGCCTGCTGGCATTCTTCCATAACGTATCCATCAGAGTCCTGTTTTTGGTATTTTCACCATACAGCGGAAATTACTCAGCTGTGACAGTGACAACCACCAAGAGTTACACGTTAAAAAATAAACTATACTTTCATCAATATTAATGCGAGCAAGTCAATTATAATATGGAAATACAGTTTTAACAATTGTCTGGAATCTATATGTTACTAATTAAATGAACTAAGATTTAGCCTATTAATTGTAATAGTTTTAATATATAAAATATATCATGTCCCGAAATCAGTGTTGAAGCATTAAACCTTTAATTTCTTATTTTATTATGTGTCTACGTAAACATTAAGATTTCTGAAACGCCGATTGTAGTTGGATAAGTAAAACACTAGATGGCATTATTCTACCAGGTCTTGGAGTTAAAACACTGATACTGCAAATTCAGTGCAATCTAAAAGAATCCAACACGCTATTAAAGTTTGGAAAAGCTGCCTTTTCTTTGAAATGCGCAGTTATATTTATTTATTTATTTATTTTTGTCTTATCTCCATGTACCACTTACACAGCCAAACTGTTTTAATTGCTTTCTAGGATTTGTAATTTACGGCCTTGGTTTGTATGTTGGAGCACTTTGTAATTTGGTGTTTAAGTGTTAAAATACTATATAAACTCGATGATACTTAAATAGAATTGAGATTGTACAGGTACTTCTTATTTCCCAGTGGCCCTGCATTGCTCTGAGGTCAATGGTGGTTGTCTCTTTTCTGCAGATTAAAGATGACTCATAAATAGGAATAACAATTGCTACCAAAGCTGAGTGAACAACACTTTAAAACGCTGTAAATCTTGCTATAAAAGTACGGTATCAGTTACAAACCGGATACATATCTGAAATCGTTTGTAAAATAATACCTACATTAATTATGACATGATGCGTAGTCAGCGATGCAATATTTAACACTATGCGTCTGTCACAAAACGATGCTGGAAAAAAGAACCAACCAATAAAGCTGTTACTGGACCTTTAAGCGTATTCGACCAATCGAGTTCCGTCTCTTATTGAGGTAAAGTATGGTGGCGGCAATGTTATGGAGTTTCCGCTGCTCCTCGCTTTCATGCCATCAGGTTAGGAAGCTAGCAAGATAGCTAAGCTAGCGTCAGCTAGGCCTTCAGCAGATCAGCAGCTACACAGATCAAAAGCTGCTTTTCGGAAGGAGACAAATACCCCTTTATGAATCTGTATGAGAACAGTTAAAATCTCAGAAATATGGTGGTTCTCAAAATCCGAGACCAGGTAAGTGGTCATTGTGTCAAAGCTGACCTAAGTTTATGCTAATGTTCGCTTGCTAACGTTGCTAACTATTTCAGGATCGCCAGCGTAATGTAATTCGAGTCTTTCTAGCTATTTTGTGAAACGGAAGCATTGCATCAAATGTTTGAGAGGCAGTAGATTGAACTGTCATCTATGAAATATAAAATTGGTGGAGTACTGTTAGGCGAATCACATATAGATTGAAGTTTTTTCCCGATAACAAGAGGAAACCTTTTAAATGAGACGCATGCTCAAGGGGTTGTAGAGTTCTATCAGCTAATGTTGCTGTGTTTATCTCCAGCAACTAGCCAGAGCCAACCTATAACGCCTATAATTAAGTTGTGACAAAGCAGTACAAAGCTGTTGTACATGCCACCTGTGGGTGATCGTTTATGATAATAATCAGTTATCTCTGAGATTTTGTGTGAGATGAGATGATAACCATCACAACCATAAAGCGATCTGTTGAGTGTGACGTTACTCTGCTGTGACAACTGAAGGTCTCTGTCATAAGCTAAATGTGATGTTAGCTTCTACAGCTGTGCGCTTTCATATGCTAATGTTGGCTACCTCACCTGTGAGCTTTTTATGTCAGCGTTAACTACCTCAGCTGTGAGCTTTTATATCTGAATTTTAGGTATCTCAGCTGTGAGCTTTTATATGTTAATGATAGCTACTTCAGCTGTGAGCTTTTATATGTAAATGTTAACTACCACAGTAGGGAGATATGCTATAGCATCAGAAGCAGTAACACTGACATATTATTATTTAGTCTATACACCTGTAAATGTTACATCTGCCTGGCATTGTTCATGTCAAAATTCTTGTTCCTTAATTGTTGCTTAACTTGTTTTATTTTTGTTATTTTATTTACACGAGTGCCATATTTAAGTTATGCCCTTTATTACTAGTCTCCTGCTTTATTCCCCTCCTTCAAATATTAATGTGACATAAAGCATATTGTATATGCAGGCAAACCATACTTGGTAATGGTTGATAAATTTGCAAGGGTACTTGTAATGTGTCAGTATGAGGTAGTGTGTCCTCTAACAATATTTACCACTTGCCACCTACTTGTGGAAACAAGAATAGCTTCTGTTATCATTTAAGGCTTGTGTTTTGCACATGCCTGCTATTCTTGTAACATATGTAAGTGCATGTGTCTTTTATTGTGTGCGTGCTTGAATGATCGTGTGCCTGGGCTCCTGTGAGCCAGCTGAGTTGCCAAAGAGCTGTCTCCATGGTGATGGTATTAACTAGGCTGGCTTGTATGAGGAGAGGAAGTGCACAATCGTGCAGCTAGAGGAGCATAGAAAATCTCCTACAGCAGGCGTTCAAGACTGGAAAACTGAAAACAACAAATTGCACATTTGTCCTCCCATTTTTTTCTCTTTTTTTTTGTCTCTATGCAAAAATGAATTAAATGAATCCGTGCGAGGGACACAAATGCCTTCTTGTTGGCCTGAATGTATCCCCAGTAACCTTACTCTCTATTGTGCCCTACGGATATTCATGGGCAATTTCAAATAAAAGAATGCATGTCTTTGTCTTATGTTTTAGATGATGACTGTAAGGTACTATGTTCAATGCTAAGCATTCTTATCTTGCTTTGTATGAATACTTAATAAGTATTGATCCATCCACTGAAACATGTCATGAGATCAAAATTTATATAAGGACTTAAGTTATCTTGTTCCCATATTTTTAGACTTTAGACTTTAAAGAGAGTAGTCTTACCCTGTATGGCACCATGTACATTAGGAATGTGGAATGTAGAATTTGTTGAAGCCTAAATCCCAAGAGTATAAAAATAATTTTTAATGTTATATATGATATAACTCGTATAATATGTGACACAATACCAAACATTTCTGATGCCAAAGGATAAAAGCTAGATACAACTTAACATGGGTAGATACTTGAATATGATCTATAGATGACACAATCCATACTAACTAAATGTATTGTAGTCATGAAATTTTATAACCTACATGGCTGCACATTAGTTAATTAGCAAGCTGAGCAACCCAGCCTAGTGAGTTAATGAAGGATGCATACTACATCATTGTGACTGTAAGCCAGAAAAAAAATTATCTCATTGGAATGATTGTATTGCACAAGATGGACTGATGCTATTATAGCTTTAGACACAATTTTTTCCCCTTTACATACATTTACCTCATCTTGCTGTTTTTACATTTATTTTTGACTCTTTTGCTTCAGACTGTATTTCAGCTAGGTAAAATAAAGTAGGTGCCACTGTAGTTCCAGTAAAGCATGCTTTTAAGTCAGACAAACATCACAGCATATGATTTCAAAAGCCTCATAGTCTTCACAGTTCATGACACATCATGAATAATGTGTTAAACAGAATCTTTTTTTTAAGTTGAAATTACAATTTTCTTATGACAAAGATTTTTCACAGAAGACACAGAGTTGATACATTCCACCTGGAATTGTAATGCCTAGATGTAACTGAATTTCACAATCATTGCTTGGAAACATTAGTTTTCCAAGTTAATGACTAAACTATTTTTAACATTTTTTCATTTTACAAAAGTTGGGGGAGGGTTAGGGGTTTGTGTAGTCAGGAATGTTCCATCTGGCTCTTTTATTGGTAACTAGTTGCAGCCTTGGAAATGGATCCCCTACCCTTAATGCTTCCCATGCCAGCTCTCACAGGCAGTGGAAAACTGCCTGATCAGAGGTGATCTGCTGGTGTTATACTGGATCAGACAGTGGAGTGCAGCATGGCAGGCCAACATGACACAGCACAGTCCAACCAAACCTTGCATGCTTCAGCACACTGTTCATGGTTTCACATCAGAAAATTGATTCAAACCAACTAATAAAGATGCAAAACAGATAAACGTCATGCAAGTGATGATAATATACAGGTGTCTTTGGTTATAATATTATTTGGAAGTACTTCATTTTTATAGTAGTAGGATATTTTTTAAAGCAGCTTATGACTTTCATAACAATTTTTTTTCAAATTTGTAAAACCCAAGTGATATCCTAATTATCAGTAATCCATTAGTCTTCCTGAGCTTACACACCTGAATCACTTCCCTCACGGTGAACAACTTTGAAGATGAGTTGATCATAAACACATTCCATTTGGTTGCAAAACAAATTTATCCAGTCCACATGGGTTGTTTTAAGTAATGAATATAAAAGATGGATGGAGGTAAATGCGACATGCTGTGTGAAATTCCCATTCCCACAACACACAAAATTTATGACTGAGTCATCTTCGAAGTTGTTCAACGTGAGGGAAGTGATTCAGTTGCATAAAAATGCAAAGACTAATGGATTAGTGACAATTAGGCCACCACCCAGTTTTACAAATTAAAACAAAACATTTTTTGATGAAAGTCATACGCTGCTTTAAGGTTTACAGGAATCTATATGTTTTCTGTATCGTGACCAGGAGCATGTTTATGTCAGCACTGCTCTGAGGGGTGGAGCCAGTTTATTACGCTTTAAGAAGCTGGTGTAGGAATGGCTCAGGTCATAACAGACATTCTTGGTGAAGAAGTTTTGGAGTTTTTCCTAAAGCTTAGGTCAGAAAGTGTGCTTGATTCCAAATCTTTAGCCACCTGTTGGTCATTCTGAACGTGTTGAACCAGATGATTTTTTTCCCCCTCTGCTTACTGTTGAAGATGGAGATGTTTTAAAAACTCTAGATAAACTGAGGATGGACAGCATTCTTAAAAATAATCCTGATGACGTTCTTCAGGACCTGCTTTACCCAGTTTCGGACCTCTCAGCACATCATTTGTTTGGAGCACACAGCTGGATTGTGATATTTTTCTCTGTGCCATGGGATGGATATATTTTTTTGGCCTGTCAACAAACTGTAAACAAAAGCCAGAATTGGAAACTGGCTGTTCAGCATTGTCAGTGTAAATCCAGACAGCATGCCTCCATCATCCTCTGTTATGTGGAGTCATCATTCTGCTACAAATCCCATTCGAATGTCTTAATCAACCTGCTTTACTATTTAACTTTTTTTTTTCTTCTTCCAAGCCATGACCTTTTTAATCTTTCCGCATGTGCCCATTGGTAAACTTTTAAGTATGAATTTAAGCAGAAATATGATTACATAATATCTGAGCAGATGAATCGTGTGTGTATCGTGGTTCTTGAAGATGAGGATCCTGAAATATCTGCATTCTCTGAGGTCTAAATGCTTATATTTCTGTCTCAGTTTTGTTATCATTTGTGCTGGCTGTTGGAGTGATCTATCAGTGTTAATGCACAAGAGCCTGTAGAAACATAACTTGACTGTGATCTGTTTCTTTCTTATACAGCCTGCTTTGCTGAAAGCTATATTCAATGTGGACCCAGATGAAGTACGCTCGCTGATATTCAAAAAAGAGGATGTGAATGCACAGGTAATCCCAACGGTCCCCTTAATCATTGCATCTGTTTCCAAATATTCTTTCATATTTGAAAAAAAAAAAAAAATCAGTACACCTCCAGCAGTACTGAATATAAAACCTCTGGTGTATAATTATCCTTGAAAATCTTCGCACAGATCTTTTCGTTTAATAGTTGTTGAGTGCAAAACGGCACATAGCCGAAATTTCCCTGCTCCCCCTGCGTGATCTGGCTCTGCTTATTTTATTGCATTCCTCACTGTTTACTGCCTGGGTAGGGGTGTTTGTTTAAAAAATAAGGCCGGTTTGTACTTGCATGTGTTTTAGTGGTAGCTACTGAATTTCTTTTAACCTCTAGTTATGATGTATTTCCTTTAGTTCCATCTTTCTACCAATGTGTAGGGAAGAAATAGAAAAAAGTCAAAGAGATACAATGTTGTAAAATAAAATGAGTCAGCTATTTTTTCTCTCTCTTCATTTATAACAGGATAACGAGAAGAGAACTCCATTGCATGCTGCTGCTTACCTTGGAGATGCGGAAATTATAGAGCTGCTGATTCTTTCAGGTAATTTTCCGTCAAGAGGAGGGTTGTAGCACATGAAAGTCAGTACTTTGAATAATTTTCACTCTGGACATGACATTTCACATGTCCTCCAGCTGCATTTCAATACAAACTCTTTTAGGTGTATGGAAGTAAAGTACTTTAAATATAATGTACCAACAGAATAATAATAATAATAATAATAATAATAATAATAATAATGGATTAGATTTATATAGCACTTTTCTATATTGTATGCTCAAAGCACTTACATGGGATCCATTATTCATTTTCTCCAGTCATACACTGGTGGTGGTAATATATAAATTACTGATATTGAACAGGTATCAGGAAAGCTTATCGGGGAAATGACTTGAGTTGTGAAAGAGGAGTAATGTGAGTCATGGCATCCTAAATCTTGAACCATGATCTTTAATGACATCTATTTTACAAAGCCAGCATTTGGAGTCCACATCTACATCTGTTTTTTCTTATATTGACTCATGTGGATAGGAGTGAACAGTTTTATAACTGTCAAAAAGACATTATTCATTCTGTTAGAAATGTTGCACCTGATCTCATAAACAACGTGACCTTAAACACTCTAACAGGCTGTGTTCTCTGACTTTGTAGGTGCCAGAGTAAATGCCAAAGACAACAAGTGGCTCACTCCTCTGCACCGAGCAGTGGCCTCCTGCAGTGAGGTAAGTGCTTGAATGATCTACAATTCTCTATAAAAACACACACTGCTTGAAATATCTAAACAGTGAACTACTCCAACCTATCTGTCATCTTGCAGGAGGCTGTCCAGGTATTGCTGAAACACTCTGCAGATGTGAATGCCCGAGACAAGAACTGGCAGACCCCACTTCACATCGCTGCAGCCAATAAGGCTGTCCGATGCGCCGAAGCACTCGTCCCACTGCTCAGTAATGTGAATGTGTCGGATAGAGCAGGGCGGACTGCTCTGCACCATGCAGCCTTCAGCGGTCACCTAGAGGTAACATTAAAAAAATGCACCATTTTATTCAGCTTTGACCTATAGTCTAGTTATTATCACGAGGAAGAGCTTTAGTCCATTTAGTATTGATTTAGTTTTACGTTAATGCACAAAAATGACTCGACATCAAATATTGATTCCTGTAATATGTACCTGCATTGATGCTGATTGTGTGGATGCACACACAGCCTTGTTCGTTTTGTGTTTTAAAACTTAGAATACTTACATTGAGTTTTTTTTATAGAACCTTCATAGATTGAGGTGACTCCCTCTAGAGAATCTGTTCCACACAGTTTTCAGATCAACTAGCCAGGCTTAATTGTGGTCTTTACACAGTTGTTGAAGCCCTTGATCTTACTGAAAGGAAGTATGCCCGTTTGCCTCGTAAATATGTAAACACAATGGGCATTGTATGTACAGTTTGTAATACGGAACAGCTGAACAAAAGGATTTAGTATAGAGTGAAACATTTCCACATCCACATATAGGTCTGCTGATTGCCTTTTGTTGCAGCTGTGCAACATCAGAACCATGACACATCATTAATATACATACTCAGCTCCACATGCATTTGTAAGAGAAACAAAGAGTTGGTATTGAAAATTATAGAAAGAAAAGACATGTAACTAAGCTGCAATGTAGATTGTCTTTTTTTCCCCTGCACAAATACAAAATTCATGAATGTCACTGGTGACTCCCAATCAAAAAATGTAGTCACTAATTCACATAAACTGGTTGTAATGTCTTTGCTTCCACCTGCTTTCATGTAACTGCTTCTGAAATACTGTGGAGTCACATGGCCAAAGCCTTTTGAACTTGTACATAGGCTGTTGCATCAGCTCTGTTTATGCACTTGGATGCTAAACATCTCATAATCCCAACATACAAATATACCCAAGGGTTTTCTGGGTGGTTTCAGGAATGTTTCCTAAATGCTTTTTTTCCCCTTTTTTTTTTAGATGGTGAGGCTCTTGCTCTCCAGAGGAGCAAATATCAATGCCTTTGACAAAAAGGACCGCCGTGCAATCCACTGGGCAGCATATATGGGTAATAAGTCAGTCATGCAGATTTCACTTCTTTAGATTAATGTCCTGGCAGCTTCAGGGGTTCCTCATTCTGCTGTTTTCAGAGCAGCATTCCCATTTTGCCTGTTGTCTTTTAAATGCCTGTCAGTTTTTTGCACAAAGCTCAGTTTTATGTTTTTACATTTGGAATAGTGAATTATGTAAAACGACAGCTTCTCATTGCGTAATGACCTAGGTAAACAAATTGCACTAGGAGCAATCATTTCAAATGTGGCACTATGAGCATTAATTAAAAATCGTTTTAACTCGCTGACCAAAAGCCAAAAAAATACTAAATGAAATATTTGACATTTTGAAAGTACCTTGTTGTAAACAAATTTTTCCTTTTTGTCTTTAGGACACATAGAAGTTGTGAAGCTGTTGGCATCTCATGGAGCTGAGGTGGCCTGTAAGGATAAGAAATCCTATACTCCTCTACATGCAGCAGCCTCCAGTGGAATGATCAGCGTTGTCAAATACCTCCTGGATCTGGGGGTGGATGTGAGTTCCTCCTACATTCACAGTCCTTTTACTGTAGACTCTACTTAGGCCTGTTTTCTGGTGCTTCACTTTTAGTTTTAGATAAATGGATTAACAGGTTCTCATAGTGTGTGCTATTGAAGTGCAAGATGAGATGTATCAAATGCTAATATAATAGAACCTTGTCTGAAAAGGGTGGAGTCATAAGTGCCTTCCATTTCTGCTGCATTTTAGATCAATGAGCCTAATGCTTATGGCAACACACCCCTTCACGTAGCCTGCTACAATGGTCAAGACGTGGTGGTGAATGAACTGATCGAGTGTGGAGCAAACGTCAACCAGGTGAACGAGAAGGGCTTTGCACCGCTCCATTTTACCGCCGCCTCACGTCACGGTGCGCTTTGTCTGGAGCTCTTAGTGTGCAATGGAGCTGATGTCAACATCAAGGTGCGTAAAGCATGTTTCTTTGTACATTTTACAATAAGGTTCAAGTATGGGTTTATTGAAATATATTACTATAAGAGCATTGAATGTTGTATTTCAGAAGTTAAACATCTTTTTAAGTTCTTTGTCAAATACCAACTTGTTTTTTGTTGGATATTTTTATTTCATACATGTTCATATGTTGTGTTGTGACATTATCTCGTTTCTTATTTTGCCAGAGCAAAGATGGTAAAACTCCGCTCCATATGACGGCGATTCACGGGAGGTTTTCTAGGTCTCAAGCAATCATTGAGAATGGTGAGCTCCCCTGAAAATTGGGTCTAGTTGACTTTGTCCGATAACAGTCAAAGTAAAACTGCTGCTTAGTGTAATGCTGTCTAAGTGCTAACTTTGTTGTTTTTTTTTCCCTAAAGGCGCTGAGATTGACTGTGAAGATAAAAATGGAAATACACCACTGCACATTGCAGCTCGATACGGACACGAGCTCCTCATTAACACACTCATTACCAACAGAGCTGACACAGCTAAGTAAGTCAAACTCTTCCTGTCTGTCATTTATCAGCAGCAGTTTCAACTTAATGCTGATGGAGACGTGATATTTTCATGCTTCTTTTTTAATCGTATTAATTAACATCCATATATTATAATAATCTGTGAAATTGACAAAATCCTCTATCCTTAGACCTTTACAAAAAAACTCTTTAAAAGTACAAAAGAAAAAAGGCTTAGGAAAATAAAAATGTGTGGATGGTCAGAATGTGAGTGATGAAAATTCATATTATTGTGTTCAGACGAGGTATCCATGGTATGTTCCCCCTGCATTTGGCGGCTCTAAGTGGATTCTCAGATTGTTGCCGAAAGCTTCTATCTTCAGGTGAGCAAATCCTGTATACTGTACAAAATAACATCAGTCTCAGGGTTGAATTGTTCATGTATTACATTTTAATATACAACATTATTCCCAAAGTGTGTCACTATGATATCCAGAATTATTTGTCATAACATTCCTGTTGTAAAGCACTCCACAGTGTATATAGCCATGCATTTTGCTGATAATCTTGTACTTTGGTTCAGGTTTCGATATTGATACTCCTGATGACTTTGGAAGGACCTGTTTACATGCTGCAGCTGCTGGAGGGTGAGTGTAGAACAGCAGAATACCATGTTCCTTTATTATTCTTGAACACTAGTCATCAGGAACCATATCATTCTATTCCTCACTGAATCTTCTTTTTAAATTTCTCTAACCTGTTTAGAAACCTGGAATGTCTCAATCTCCTCCTCAATACGGGGGCGGACTTCAACCGAAAAGACAGTTTTGGCAGGTTTGTAGCACATAATAGTGAATCAAATCCAGACTTGGTGCTCTTAGGTTCACAGTCAAATTTCAAACGTGGGCTGTGGTCTGTTCGCTTTTCTAGGACCCCTCTGCACTATGCTGCTGCCAACTGTAACTACCAGTGCCTGTTTGCTCTGGTAGGATCTGGGGCCAGCGTCAATGACCTAGATGAGCGGGGCTGCACTCCGCTCCATTACGCCGCCGCCTCGGACACAGATGGAAAGTCAGTGATGCTTTGATTCCTTTTCATTAAGGAAATGTTTACTGTGTGGGTTTGTGTGGTGTTAAATCTAACTTGCATCTTTGGTCATGCTGACTAATAGTTTGAAGCTTGAAAGAATATCTTGTTTCCATGACTACAGCATCTCTGTTGTGTGTGCAGGTGCCTGGAATATTTACTGAGAAATGATGCAAATCCAGGGATTCGGGACAATCAGGGCTACAATGCGGTGCACTACGCCTCAGCATATGGCCATCGCCTCTGTCTGGAGCTGGTCAGAACTGTAGTGTGTATAAAATTCAAGCATCTGTTACCTTTTTAATATTGTTATGATGTTTAATGCGTTGCCACTTCTGCTTTTTTTCACCAGATTGCAAGTGAAACGCCTCTAGATGTGGTGAGTTGAATTTGTTGTGTTCCCAGAGCATTTTATTTATGTATAAAGTATAAAATGTACAGTGTAGTTCTGTTGGAGAGCTACAGAGGGAAAGCAAGTAATTATATCTTGAGTAGATTCTTAAGTGTTGTATTTTGTTTGTTCAGCTAATGGAAACCTCAGGGACAGACATCTTGAATGACTCAGATGTTCGAGCCCCCGTCAGCCCCCTGCACCTCGCTGTGAGTAGTATACAGTACTTTTTAACCCCAGTTATTTTTAGCCTTGTATGTGTTCATTTGATCATCATTACTGGTGAGTTAATCTTTCAGGCATACCACGGTCATCACCATGCAATGGAGGTGCTAGTCCAATCTCTGCTGGATCTGGATGTGAGAAATGGCCAAGGGCGAACACCCCTGGACCTGGCGGCCTTTAAGGGCCATGTCGAGTGTGTGGATGTTCTCATCAACCAGGGAGCCTCCATCCTGGTCAAAGACTTCACCTTGAAACGAACCCCCATTCATGCTGCAGGTATGAATACTGGATTGGCAGCTCACTTTTAAGTGTGATCACATGACAAATTTACAAAATAATAATGAAGTACTTGTTGATTTACTTCCTGCAGCTACAAACGGTCACTCAGAATGTTTGCGTTTGCTGATTGGAAATGCTGATCTTCAAAGCGCAGTAGACATTCAAGATGGGAATGGACAGTAAGAAGAATTTAATTGGATTTGTTTAAGTTACAGTCAGTTACGTTACTATTTTGCTGATGCTACGCATGTGATTTTTCTTTTAGGACCCCTCTGATGCTGTCTGTTCTCAGTGGACACACAGATAGTGTTTACTCTCTGCTTAACAAGGGAGCCAGTGTCGAAGCCAAAGACAAATGGGGCAGGACAGCCCTCCATAGAGGAGTAAGAATATAACCATTAATGCATTTCCTCAAACAGACGAGTGGGGAGGCAAGGGGTATTGTTTTTCATTCAGTTTGTTTGTTTAACACTAGCAGCAAAACTATTGATTGAATTCATAACAAATTAGGTTTATAGATCGCCAGTGACCCAGAATAGATCCGATTACATTTTGGAAACAGTAGGTCAAACTTCAAATTTCCCATGAATTTTTAAAATGAATTTTAATGAATAAGTATTTACTTATAATGGGCAAAATGCCTAATGTCTGTAGCAGCAAAACTATTGGTTGAATTCATATCAAATAAGTTCTATATATTGTCAGTGACCCAGAATAGATGCCATTACATTTTGGGAAAAGTAGGTTAAAGTTCAAATTTGTGAATTTTATCATCTTTTTTCCTCCCATTTACTTATGAGTGAAATTTTACATGTCTATAGGAAACATACATTTTGCTTCAATTTACTTGGCACATATATAGAGGCACTTTATGCTGACATCACCACACACATAGGCATGATGACAGCAGCTGAATGCCACAAGAAGCTACAATAGTTGCAAGGGGCGGGGTCTGTTGTGCTTGACACCACTTATTTCTGTTTTTTTTGTGAACTTCAGGCAGTGACTGGCCATGAGGAATGTGTGGAGGCCTTGCTTCAGCACAGCGCCAACTTCCTGGTGCGGGATTGTAAAGGACGCACACCGATCCACCTGGCAGCAGCATGTGGACACTTTGGGGTATTGGGAAGCCTGCTGCATGCTGCCCAATCAGTGGAAACACTCCCTGTCTTAACAGACAACCAAGGCTACACCCCACTGCACTGGGCCTGCTACAATGGTACATAGACTAGGGTTTTAAGAGATCTTAAAAACAGCTCATAGATTTGGGACTGCCATGTTCTTGTGATATTTTGATCCAATTTAGTAGTTTACGCAGGTGTTCTGAAACACAGGCATGCTGCCTACATTGTTTAAAGAGGCACCTGAACAAGTTATGTAGAATAAACCATGCACGTTTAGACTTTTCATAGTTTGTGCTATGAAAAAACTTACTTTGATGAAGATAAATGTTATCCAGGTGCTTAATTTTCTTTAATTAATTTGCTTTTTCTATTCAGGTCACGATACATGTGTAGAGGCCCTGCTGGAGCAAGAAGTTTTTCATAAGGCTGTAGGCAACTCATTCAGCCCCCTCCACTGTGCTGTGTAAGACCTTGTGCTGCTATCTGTTTCATTATGTGACAAAATAATAACCTGTAATTCATTAAATAATAATGTTTCTTTTTTTTTTTTGCCCTTACAGGATACATGACAATGAAGGTGCTGCTGAGATGCTGATAGACACTCTGGGCCCTGCGATTGTCAATGCCAAAGATACTAAAAACAGGTATATACACTTATAGCCAAATGTGTTGAGACCGTAGCATTTTTTTTCTCTAGAAACACATTACATCTTCCAGAAAGTTGTGAAATGAATGCATCTTTCGATACCCATATATTTCTTTGGTTTTCAGCGGTTCATAACAAAAAAAAACCCCAACAAAATCCTGTGTTATTTAATTTGAACAATATTATTAGCATCACTTCAGAAGCTGTAGGTAATTCACTTTCAACTCATTAGCTGAAACACAGCTGAGTCACAAGTGGCTACAATGATATAATCCCTCATTCAACCAGTTTAACTGCATCAGATTCTTCATTCTGGTGTTTTGTTTCACTCCATTTACTCTATCTGGTTAAAGCACTGGCCCAAGTTGTGGCCCAAGAGAAGTGCAGTAACACTAGTCACTACGAGTTCATTTCCAGGAGGCTTGACGTTCCCATGACAGTGCTTAAGGTCATTAAAATTGAGATTGATTTTAGAAGGCTTTACAAAGTGAATACATTTTACATAACTGCAGCTTGTGTTTATCTTTGTAGACAAAGAAAGCAAAGAGATGAGAAAATGTTCCTTTGCTTAACTGAAAATGTTTATGCCTGAAACATCAAATGAGTGTATTACCTGAAATGAACCCTGGTCAGCACAAACACGTGAACCAGTGTTGATGTAAAATCTATGTGATATAAACAATACACTTCAACAACCAAAACCAACACTTTTAATCTGTAACGCAGCATAGCTGTTTTGGTGTTCTAGTGTGAAGAAAGATAGTTTGTAAAATTGTGTTGACAGATTTTTCTTTTGAATGTAGGGACAAAATACCTGTTTAAATGTAACAACCCCCATTAGGGTGGACAGACCATAAGACCTGTGTAAACGAATTTAGTTTGATGTCTGTGTAAGTTCTATTTGCGCAGATCATCGTTCTTCTTGATAGTTCTTCTACGTTCAACTGGACTAGTTTTGCTCTTGGATGAGAAATGAAATGTTTTCAAAAGTGCACACCTTGTCCAGTTGAAATTGGAAGAATTATCAAGATGATTTATTTTGAGGAAAACCAGTCCCAGATTGAGCAGTGGTTGGTAGTGTGAATTAGGGCATTACTGACTTCAGACTATTTTAGAGCCACTTATCTGTCAATAATATTGTAGTCAAGTTGACAAGTCTTATGATGACATCATCACATTGACAGTGGAACAACAGACACAGAGCCGTTCAACAATGAGCAACTTGTATTAAAGCTCACTGTAACATTAACAATGTACAGTAAAGTGCAGAATAAAAAACTTGAGACACAAGCATCAACAGTCATTCTCAGACATTTTAACTAAACAAAACATACAAATTTTCTTTTAAATTTAAGTGCACAAGCATAAAGTAGCAAAAGCTTAAGATGGCGGCAGCATGCAAGTCCATAGCATATCTAAGAAAAAAGCACATTAATGAAATAAATGAACAGAATAATCAAAACACACTGGCTTTTAAAATTATTATTCAATACTGGTCTTGCTTGCATGGTTCACAGAACATTACTTAAATAATATTTTTTTTTGTAAAATAAATGGAAATTAAAGCCTTCAGAACCACAATCTGGCATTCTCAGAAACCAAATTCAGCTTGCAATAAAAATGTAGTAAAATTTTAAACTCTCCAGTCTCCAAAAATAAAGGGTAAATCAATGAATCCATCTTGCTATAATATTCTATCGGTCACAATTAACACATGATTTGTCAACTCCTCCAAAGTTATGTCTACATGTGCTACAGATGTCGACACATTGACAAACTGGCTTTTCTAATGTGTGTGTGTGTGTGTGTGTGTGTGAATGGTAAGAAATGTGAAACTACCAAATGCATACACACTGAACTTTAATATGAAGTGACGTCAGTTCCACTTCATCACTTTTAGAGTGAAAGTAGCTACATGGAAGGAAGCTCAGGAGGACTTTACTAGTGGAAAAAAAAAAACATAAAAAAGGCATTCATATTGACAACAATCCTAGGAAATAAATCTTTCAGTTAGAATCTAAAGTGGGTTTTTTTGGCAAGTCACAAACTCTATGTATATAGTTAAAAAAAGAAACTATCAAAGTAAAGAACCACCAATATTGGCATTTAGTCATTTTAATACCACAAATTGCTTTCTCAAGCAAATGTTTCGAAACACTGAGGTGGTGAAATATTTGACGAAAGATAATGGATGGAGTTAGACCTGTCTACTTCTAGTGGAGTGTGAATATTGAACTGGCCGTATGAGACTATACAGACTATAGTTAAGAGTGAAGCATAGAAGAGGTATTATGGTACATGTTGGTGCAGCTATATGTGCTGCAGATTAAAGACTCCCTGTAATAACTGGCCATTAAAAAGGGTATTAACGTTTATGGACACCAATTATTTTCCAATCACAAGCCGTTTCAAATTGTGTATCCTTTTGTTGTGGAGGGGTAACTATTTTACATTTCAATTGAAGCAGTAATTGTAGTATTGAGAGGTTTTTAATTAATTACACATTATCTACAGAAACTGAATCTAAAAGTTTGTGATGAGAAGAAAACTAACTCTTGTTTTACTGTTACTTGTCCAGGTCCCCTCTACATGCAGCAGCCTTTACTGACCATGTGGAGTGTCTGCAGCTGCTGCTGAGCCACAACGCTCAGGTTAACGGCATCGACGCTGCAGGGAAGACCCCACTAATGATGGCTGCTGAGAATGGCCAGACCAATGCTGTCGGTAAGAACACCTCTCTCCTTTAACCTCCGGGCCGTAACATGTCACAATACAACACTAATCTTGTACTGTTGTTGTATTGGATTAAATTATATGAGTTGATCTTGGTTTTCCACCTTTTTAATGTTATCTTAGAGCTGCTGGTGAGCAGTGCAAAAGCAGATCTCACTCTGCAGGATGCAGTGAAGAACACGGCACTTCATCTTGCCTGCAGTAAGGTGTGTACTATCACTATCATCTTGTTTGGTTGCCCAACAGTTACAAAACAGATGCGTGCATGAATATGTTAAAATAGTGATGACCTAAATTTAATGCCAATAGTAGTGTTTTATTTCATTTAAACTAATAGTGTATTTTTGTTTTCCACAGGGTCATGAAACCAGTGCCTTGTTGATATTGGAGAAGATTACAGACAGAAACCTCATCAACGCCACTAACTCCGCCTTACAGACGTATGTGTCACTTGTGTTACTTTAGTATCATGTCTCTTCCAGCATCTGCATATGGATTGGCAGTTTTTGTAAAGCATTGTGGTAGTTTGAGTAACTAATATAGAAATGGTGTAAAATATTGACTGGCCTTTGCGTACATCCTTTTTTTTTTTTTTACTAGGCCTTTGCACGTTGCTGCAAGAAATGGTCTGACTGTGGTGGTGCAAGAGCTGCTTGCAAAAGGAGCCAGTGTGCTGGCAGTTGATGAAAACGGTAAATTAACTATAATGCTTTTCTTATTTGATATACAATTAGTTTTTATAATCTTTGGATTTAATTACATGCCTAAGGGGTCATCCATTTTTTTCAACATTTTCAAGAGCGAAAATGACAAAATGTACTCTTTCAGAACCCCCCCAAGAGTACATAAAATGTTGACAATATTGGCCCAGTCCCAAACCAGCCCCTATCCCCTAACCCTATTCACTTACCCTCCGTTTGCACGTTCACACAGACGCCCACCATATTAAGGGGAGTCCCAAACCAATTATCTCTGAGGGGAAGTGTCTTGTCAGACCCTTAAATAGCGAGTCTGCATCGGTGCAGACTTCCCAATCGTTTTCAGCAGAAATCACGTCTGGACAATGGAAGAACAATCATTCAAAAGTTCCATCTACTTCTTCCAATGATCTATTTTAGATAAAATGCTCACCTTTATCTTCTTTCAGACTGACTTTAGGCTACATCTCAAACTAAGTCATAGAACATATGAAAGATCACCAACAAATGACAGAAACTTAAAGGTGATCACAATGATCACATTGTCCCTAAAAGTGTTTGTAGCAAACGCATAAATGAACGTCATCTACCTCATATTTAATGTTTTAAATATTACATATTCTCTATGCATTCTCGCTACCCTTAACCTGTTGAACACATGACAGCTGCGGCACAGCCAACACATCTACCCATCTCCATGGTAACGGTTCCTTCCTGTTTCTGGTAACGTAGCAAGGGCATCACACTCGTTCTGTGTCACTTTTATGCCCACCCCCGTAATCAGGAGTGCCCTCCAAAGCTGCGAGTGGAACTCTGTTTGGAGGGACACTTGTAGCAGTGAGTAGGGACTTGTTTGTGATTAAGTCATAATTTACTGTTGTCCAGTAAGCTGCTATGGCGCAGTTGGATATGCATATGACTATGGAACCCTATGTTGTAGGTTCAATTTCTCCCTTCGGCGCAACTTTTTCTGAGACTTTATTTTTGGCTTGGGTATCGACATTTATTTGACATTTTGAAAGTGTACACCCTTATTAACCCCCTCCCCCCTGGTGTAGATTTTGTACGCTCTTGAAAATGTTGAAAAAAATGGATAACCCCTAAGGAATATAATTGACCTAGCCCTTTTTGTCAGATCCCAATATTCACATTTTTAAAATTATGCCTATTTAGTATGTTAATGAATTCTATAAAATAAATGGATTGATCTCTCATAAAAATAACCCTGATCTGAGAGGTTCAGTGTCACATATGAGTAATAGCTAAACAAGGAAACAAAGATATTATTTGTTTAATTATTTATTGGCACTTACAGGTAGGAACTCTTCATTTTAAGGAGAAAACAAGAAGTGTTGAAATATTGAATTTGCTTTTATAGATTTTTAACATTTCAAGAGATTATGTTGAAGCTTCTCTAATACAGCCTATTTGGAATACTACATAAATCTTGTTATATGATGCTACAAGCTAAAACAATGGTGCTCTGTTTCTGTTTTAGGTTACACCCCCGCCTTGGCTTGTGCCCCCAACAAAGATGTGGCAGACTGCCTAGCCCTCATCCTGGCCACCATGATGCCTGTGTCCCCCTGTACCCCTGCACCCACCCTCCCTTTTAGTGCCATTAATCACTACACCACTAGCCCCTCCAAGAGTGTCACCTTCGATAGCCTGCCAGTGCTGCGCAGTGAGCACAGCTCATACTGCAGTTTCAACAACATCAGCCATCATGACGGCTTCTACAAGGACGAGGAGCTCAACGACTCAGATTCAGAGACGTACTGAGGGATGGGAGGAAGCTAGAAATGCATAAACACACACACACACTGTGTCTTAAAAATCACCCACCGCCAGCTTGGGAGGGCAGAAGAAAGATAAGCCCACACAGGAGCCTTAAGAGTCCCCCCCCTTCCCCACCCAGGAGAGCACAAGAGAGGGAGGAGGTGCAGCAGGCTGGCCCACACTCATCCCGACCTCATCCAGCACCGGGGCGTCCTTTCAGCCGATACTGGACTCAGTGGCTGCTGCTTTACCAACACTGGCTCCCTGAGTGCTAAAAAATTGTACTTGGTGCGGACAGCAACCTTTTGAAGGCAATAATGAGCTGAACAGGGACGGTAGCACAGCTAAACGGACAGGGACCAAAAGAATGCATTTTAACCCAGATTTAAGTGTGTGACTGAGTTTGAGAATCTTTGGGTTGATTCGTTCAAGGGGTTGAAAGAGCCAGTTTTTTTTTTTTTTTTTTTTAATTGTTTTGAGGTGTTGAAGGTTGAAATCCACTCACTACAACCATCAGAATGCACTTGTCCTTCACTTCTGTAAGTCATAAAAGGGGAAAATCATTTATTTTTTGGGATGAAAGATTTTTAATATACCCTTCTTAATGTCTTAAACTCTTTATCCTCCAGAAAAAAAGTCAAATTTACTGATGTGAATCATTAAAAAATAAAATTGTCCTCCAGGTTATTTTTAAGTTGATCAAACTCACCTTTGTAAATTGACCTGTCCATTTTGCTTTAGTCTTTCAAGAATAAATTATTTGTGTACTTTTGGTTCCTATTTATGTGTTCATTTTGTGCCTTCATTAGTTACTGAGAACACATGGGTTTGTAGAGGCAGCTGTGAAAGTACAGTGATGCACACTCAGTAAATAACAAAACACTTGTGAGAAGCACTGATCGAATACTGAGGTGTGTGAGGAGAAACACTGTAAACCAATGATGGGACAGCGTTTGAGGGTTTTTTTTTTCTGTTTGAATGATATTTTTGCTCTTATATTAGTCAATGTTTGTTGACAGGTTTTGTTTGCTTTAACTTCAAAAAGAAAACCACTCAAATACTTCATGATTCAAACTTCCCAGATTTTGTCTGTTGGAAAATTCTTTTAACTGGAATTATGTACAATACATTTGCTAGCTTCATTAGGATGGAAAAGGTTTTGTCTTTTCCTTGATTTTTGGGGGTTGAAACTAGCATGTATATAGAAATGACTGTGAATTCAAAGCTCCAATGAATTCTTTCAGTACTGAGATTGCTGTATATTTTATGAGTAATAAAGAAATGAGTAATTTAATAATGAACATGTCTAATGGAGTGTTGATTTAATCCTGTCAAATTCATGAACAAGTTTTTTTTATAATATAATTTTACATTGAATTGCTGTAATTTTGTTTACATTGGCATCTGAAAGCACTTTATGCTTTTGAGTTTGCTTTTAATGTTGATAATTTTC